>VZTO01019902.1:0-28771 GCA_013400615.1 Syrrhaptes paradoxus | reverse complement strand
GGATCTGGGCATGACGCAGATGGCTGGACCCAGGACACCAAAACAATTAACTCTCAGGCCTAGAAAGCACAGACAGAGCCCAAAGCAAGAAACAATGATAAATATGCTCCAATAAGAATATTGTTTACAGTACCTGATTCTCTATGGCCTTCCTGTTTTTTGGATCACTGACAATTGAGAGCTGCAACTCTGCCATCTTTTTCATCTTGCTGTCCATGTCAATCTTCTGGAAGAGACTCTTGGTTTGATTTTTCAGCAGCCTAACAGTGTCCTCTTTCCCAAGCTTCTTTGCAAAGAGGGAAGCGCAGGCTGAATGTATGGCAGTAACCCAGTTTTCTAGATCCGTCTGGCTTGTTGCCTGTGAAACAAATCAACGGTGCAATATTATGAGCAGACAAAAGGAAAAAAAAAAAATCAGCACCTCCAGGACATGAGGCACTTGATGGGTTCACTGTGATCTTAGGCACTTTATCTTAAAACAAGTGAAATAAGGTTTTATCTTTAAAATTGTGCAAATAAAGGAAGGGTGAGCTTTTCCTGCACTCCATCATGATTTGCATGACCTTCTGCTTCTGCTTCTTAGACCTGCAAGGTCTGAGAGCTTCAGGAGCACAACAGAGACCACAAGCTGTGGGTAAGATGTGACTTGCATCCTTCATCCCTCCAATTAATTAAGGTAAAACCCATTCGGTTTTGAAGATAAACCTCCTCTTCTGCAAGTAGCACAGCAACAGATAAGATTTTACATATAGGGTCTGATGAAAGGTGTTTCCTTAGTTAAAAAATGCCAAGTTAGTGGAGAGAGGACAACAAGGTAAAGAGAATATATGTGCACAAAGTGTCTCTGGAGATATTTACAAGTGTGCCTATGAATCAACATGTTTCTGTGCAGGCAGTTTCACATAATACTGTTCTTTATTAACATTTCCAGTGGTTCAGTTAAGCAGCCAAGATCTTCAGATTATTTTTAGCTTTATTTTTTGAACATCTTGCTCAAGCAAACTCTTTGAGGCCAGCAGATTCAGGGCTGAGCACACCATTCTGTAAGGGTGCAATTAGAGTAGATGTGAAAAAAATTGATAATAAAGCTGATTTTCTAGAAGCTTGTAACAACCAGGCAGATTTGTGATCTTTGTTCTTTTTGTTTCTGAACCATAACTGACTGAGACAACTGGCATAATATCATACACCTCAAGTCATATCATACACTTAAAGCAATAGTATAGTGTAATAGTGTAATTATGCTATTATTTTTAAGTCAAAGGCGCAAGCACAATGTTTGTGTGTGCATGCGTATATGCAATCACATACATGCATGTGCATACTCACAAACACACCCTAAAATGGAAACAACCACAAAGCTACCTATGCATACTGTTACCTGAAACAGGTAGACATCTCCAAAAGAATTGCTGAGACAGAACACATTTTCTTTCTTGGGATGTTCTGGAACAGACTGAACTATACTGTCTTCAGCAAACAGGGCGTATCGAGGCAAACTGCTCTGCTCCATCGAGTTCCTTCCATAGGTCTCATAAAACAGCAGAGTACAACCTTTGCAGTTCAGAGGGACAAAAACCATAAGGAGAAAGTAAGTTCTGGATCTCCCATGTGAGTTCTCTTATATTAATGCTTTTGTGAATTAAGACACCCTTCAGTAGCAGGGAACATCAGTTCTACCCCTCTTCTGAAACGCAGAAAAAAATTAAGATCCTCTAAACTGGAAAACAGGCAAAGTTAATGATGAATTTACCAATGAAACGTTGACATATCATAGGGACACAACAAACATCCATGGACTTCAAACAGGATACCTCAATATGGAAGTGTTCAAGGTCAGATTGGATGGGTTTTGCATAACCTGATCTAGTGAAAGATGTCCCTGCTCATGGCAGTGGAGTTGGACTAGATATCTTTGAAGGTCCCCTCCAACCCAAACCATTCTGCGATCCTATGAATAAACTCAGCCTGTTAAAATGTTAAAGCACGTAGAAAAGATTAATTCCTGCTTAGTTAAATTGGCTTTCTTGTTTCTTTATTAAATTGAACCAACTCTCTCATAACAGCCACCAAAGAAATCTTTGTATTTGTTGAAAAGATTTGCAGAAACATTTGTCTTCAAACAACATGCCTAGTGAATAAACTCCTCAAATTTCCTTGAATCTACCCACAAATTAGAGACTAAGACAATTCTCAATAATTTAAAACAGTTTAAAGGGGCTGAGTTTGAGCATGTTCAGCCTCAGTGTAACATCTAAGGTACGAAATCTGGATCCAGAAAACAAACTTCATCCTTGATGATGACAATCCTGAGTATAACAAGAGGAATTACGCCTGGAGGACAGCAGAGGACAACAGCCATTCCCCAACAGCCTTTCATTCCTGCCCCACATTACAAGCCACTGTCCTCTGAGATGCACTGCTCTGCCTGTTCAAGGGGTCACAGGCTGAACTGCACTACTAAAATAATCTAGTTATAAACTAGATTTCTCAAGAAT
The DNA here is from genome assembly GCA_013400615.1 of Syrrhaptes paradoxus. NCBI lineage: Eukaryota > Metazoa > Chordata > Aves > Pterocliformes > Pteroclidae > Syrrhaptes > Syrrhaptes paradoxus. The sequence goes on along the minus strand of VZTO01019902.1, from coordinate 26,273 downwards.
TTCTTAGGCTAGTTGTGCATCCAGAGAAAATAAGTAAATAAACCTCACTTTCACTCCCGGGAATTAGCAGTTTAATAACAGAGGGTTTCGTGCTTTTCTTTAAATTTGGAATATAAATTAATACTATACTATGGCTGGAGGTTTAACCTGGAAGAACTAAGACCAGATACTATAAATACATTTTGAAAACTGAGGATAACCCAAGCAGCTAGAAAAATCTGAGGCTGACGGTGGATTCTCCAGCAAGACAAGCCTTCTCCAAAAGATATGCTTTAATTCATTCAGGAATTAATTTAGAGAAGACCTATGACTGCATTATATAGCAAGTCAGACCAAATGATCACAGTGGTCCCTTAGGCCCTAGTAATCCATGAATATATTACTGCTATAAACCCTATACATATCAGTAAAGGACTAAATTCAGCTAACACAAGAATTGAGTTTGCCAGGGCTACAGCTTTGTCATCTCTCTAGCCTGATTTTTGTTACTTTTTTTCCTTGAAATCAAAGAGGCACCACAACACAGTGCAGCAACAAAACTGAAATTTTTCAGTTGCTGATTATCAGACTGTTGGTGTTTCTCTGTAGGACACACTGTGTGTACATATGCACATGCAAATACGCCTAGGAAGTGCACATCACGGGGACATAGCAAAACCTACAAAACAGATATGTGTCCTCTATGGATGCTTTTAAAATAGGTAAAAACAGAGTTCAACCTTTATTTTAATAATTCTCTAACATTTATACTTAACGCTGAATTAAAAATCCCAGACACATCATCCAAAGTAATGTAAATTTGAGGGAAGCTTCCTCAAAGGTCAGAAATCAGAACCTAGATCAAGGGGTTTTGGATTCTTCTGATAAAGGGAAAAACTGAGCCTACTAGAGTTGACAGGACACACTTGCTGTGAAAAGTTATGAGATGGAATACACTGGTCCTCATGCAGCCCAAATCTAAAAGTGCATGGAAATTGAGATCCATCAGATGGATTTCATCACATTCTCCAGTGCTAATGAATGTACAACAGTAACAAGAAAAAGGGAAATATATATCAGAGGTTACGGACCAAACCTTCTGATGACTGAAAAGTTTTCAAAGGAATGAATCCAATCAATAGAAATGCCTCTCTACTACTTAAGTGCACCTTTTCCTATTACTCTCCAGAGTGTCTGGCAGAATATTTAGGGTAAGAGCAAATCCTACACAGTTCGTCCTATCCTTTCCCCTTAGCAGCCCTCACTTGATCTTTATGACACAGAAACACTTGCAGATCTCTGCAGCTGGAAAAGAAAGATATGGTTTGTTACACTCTGCATGTCAGGCACAGCACTTCTGTCAACATTTCAACATAACAGGGCAAACTAAACCAACAAAACCAAGTCCCCTCTTGTATTCAGCAGCAGCACCAGGACTGTACAATCACTTCCCTTTCTGCACTGTAGGAAAGTGCAAAATAAGTTCTATTTTAAACTCCTATTATTTCCCCTATGTGTTATCAAAAAGGTAACAAAAAATGTCATTTTTTATTCTGACAATTTATATGTACACAAAAAATCTGAAGGGTATGTGTGTGTGCGTTCAGATGTATGCATCCCAGGTATACCTTCAGGTCAAGCCAAGTGATCCTGGAAGCAGGTAGTTTCAAAAACTCTGACAGACCCACTGGGACTGATTATTGTACAAGCATTTTAATCAAAACTTGAACTGAAGGAGAAGGCTAATGGTAAAGCAATTTCCATCATTAAAATAAACCAATTAGACAGGACAGATAGAAAAGAGAGTTCCTCTTGTTGAAGGGTTACTGTTCAAGCTCAGGTCTTGGGGGCGCTGAAAGCAGAGCAGGGGCCTCAGGACATGTATACTTTGAAGTCTGGCAGGTAACCAGATGGTTATAAGCCTTCTGCATATTTATAATTAAACACATCTCAACAGAGTGCAAAGAAACATGCTGTTCTCCATTTGCATATGTGGCTATTTTAGGTCATATTTTTAAATATCTTGGTTATTTAAACTTCAAGAACAAATTAAATACAGATTTATTCAAAACTCTGTATAAGGAGAACCAAAGCAAGCACCTTGATCTTGATATAGCATATTATGAAAACAGAACTACGCCTTGATACCCAGACAGGCAAGTTTATTTTGGCATCAAAAGTCTCCACAGGACAATAAAGGTACAAGATCAAGGAAATGAGGAATGTATATTCAAAACAGCTAACAAAGCAGAAGAGATTCCGTACCATGACTGCAGCCATATAATCCATTCAAAGTAAAAGGTGTTGTATCTAATATGTCTTATAATGTTAGAAGTTGATAAAGCTTTTTGCAAATAATTTTATTATTCCTTTTTTATAGCTGGGGAAATTCAGGTAGCAAGAAGGGACATGACTTGTTCAAGGTCACCAATAAAACAATTTCATAGCAAAGAATCAAATGCAAAGCACCTAAATTCCTTCCCAGAGCTTCATTATCCCAGAAATGCATGAACTGCTCATCTATAATCTACTTCAGTTCAGCGTTTTGACAGAATTGTTTAGAAACTACTTGAATTTTAGAAGAGGCAGATCAAACTCATATTCATACTCCACAATCCAACACATACAATAAGAGGGCAGCATTCAGATACTGGTTTTCCCTTTGTATACACTGCTTGTAAGCATGAATCATGCTAGCTGATGATGAAGATAAGTGATTTAAACTGTTAAGGCTGCCTACATTTTGATCCCTTGATAACAGGTCTCTGAATTATTAGGCAGAATTGCTACATTCTTGCAAGTTCTCTTCTTTTAAATCAGCATTATCAAGGACAATATTCCCAGCACTTGCTGTTTGCTGTTCATTTTTTTTCAGGTCCACACCCATGCAGAATTTTGAAAAGGTCAGCCTGTGGGAAAGTTGTTATTTTCTCTCCTCAAGTTCCAGATATGCTAGGAAATTATTAAGTTTGATCATTTCCTTAATCATTAACTTAGCATTATATTTACTGAAAGGCAAATCCTTTGGATGCAATTATAAAAAAAAAAAAAGCCTATGAACTCACCCATTAAATTCCTCTTTCTCCTCACAATAGAAATTATTTTCCATCTCACACTTCCTGACACCCATACTCTTCTAGCAGCACACCTACCTGCTCAATTACTCTGAGCCACCGAGGTGCACAGCCAGCTCAGCGCTGAGCAGGACAATCACACCACAGCCTACAAGCTGCAGCCCCTTTTAAGTAGATTGCCTTCCCATGGGGCTGCTTCACAGCAGGAGCAGCCGGGGGAAATGGGAAAGTGGGCATGCTGAAAACCAGAAGGGGTTGGTGTTGCAAAAGAGAGGGCAAGGTAGAAGACCATCCAGGGAAACCAGGGAGACGGGTGAGCCCTGGGAGCAGCCCATGGCACTAAGCCTTGTGCACCACAGGGCTTCTTCCACTGCTGCTGCTGCTTTGGCTTCCTCTGCCCTGAATTGCACATTTCTCTGTGTAAATGGTCTAGCACAGGGAGTTCACCTCTGCATTATGTTGCCAGTTGAAGCACTGGAAATGAACTGAACGTACCCCAACTCTAACTAAACCTCATAGCAGAGCCCAAGGAACAGTGTGCCTGTGACAGAGAATCAGGCACCGGGGACTTCTCCTGATCCTCAAATTTTTACTCCGCCCAAGACAGAGGTGTAACTCCTGTATTTTTCTCAGTTTTGGTTCAATCTGGTCTTTGACCTCCAAACATCCAAAAGCATCTTCTAAACCACCAATTCTGAGTGAGTACAGAAACTGGGAAGTCAGACAAAATAGTTTCCTCTATGGTACGAAATGCAAGGCTGCACATACAATACCAAACACATGAGCACCACCTCAATTAAGTGGCCTATTTGGGCACATGCTGCACTTTGAGCATGTGGGTTAGACTGTGTAAAGTAAGGAATGAATTTTTGATCTGCTGAACCTGCTAACAGACACGGATATGCATGAAAAGTTGCTGAGACACAATGGAAACAACTGCTGTGGCCAAGCTCAAGGAGCAACGCGGCAGCTTACCTTTGAGTGTGACCCAGTACTGCTTCCACTTTCGCCGTGTGACCAGCTCCAGCTTCTTCTCCTTCTGCAGAGTCACCAGGGGTTTGAAGAACAGCCACCCTGCCTTGCGTACCACTCCTTGTTCTTTCTCATACAACAAATCCAGCTGCTCCAAGGAGCTGAGGGACTCGCCGCTAGAGTCTTCTGTTTCTGACGAGGTCTCCGTGTTCTCCAGGTTCGTCCTGCTCATCTCCAGCTCCCGCATAAAGTTTTCGTAAATGTTCTGCCTCAGGGCATCACTGCTGACCGCGTTGGTGGACTCGCTTCTCTGGGACAGGATGTGGCTGGAGCCAGGTGACCAGAGCAAAGCAGAGAGCTGCGATGGAGCCAGCATGTCCGTGGTGAAGTTGTCCATCCTGCTGTCAAAGTATTCACTCCCATCTTTACACTTTGGCTCCTGCACAAAAAAAGGGAAATTGCCATCACTCAGTCACTAGAGCTACAACGAGAAGATGCACCTCATTTGGCATTTAAATTTGTTTCATATTTATCCATGGCTAGTTCCTTCATCAAGGGCCACCTCCTTCCACCATTACATCACAGGCTTTGCCTCAGCAGCCACTGACACCATTGGTGACACTACTCAGGGTCTTTTCAGCAGAACCTCATTAAATGCTAACCACTAAGCCTGCTAGCTTTGGTAACTCAGAAACCTGCAAGGAATCTTCAAATTCACTAGTAACTACTGGGGCTTCTACTGGCTGAAGCCTGATGGACTCCAGGAGACAAACACACCCTCCAGCTGAAACCCAGACACTGCCACTTACGTGCCTGTTTGAGTACAATGGGGAACAGTGTCACAACAAGTTTCTTTATTTTTACAAGGTTTTCAGTACTTCGGTGACACTCCATTTGTGCAAGGCAGCTACATTCAGCTTCAGCATAGCTAGGCTGATTTTACCTCCCCTTTCTATTTGTCATATAAACTGTGCTTAACCAACACAAAAAAGGTCAAAAGTTGAAAATATTTTAAGCTTGTTAGTATTGACCAATTGACAAAAATCTAATCTAACAGGAGATGTGATTTAAAAAAAGAAAGATGCACTTGCTGACTGGCATGAATCCAGTCTCCAGACTGCAGAGGTGTGTATTTCCTGACTTGGCAGAAACCCCTTGGGAACTTTACTATCTCACCAGGCACTGACGGGCCTTTCTCCTAATTGCATTGTGCAACTTCATCCCTTGTACGGAGAGGGATGTTCAATTTTATTTTAAATACTCAGGCCTGATGGTATTTCATGGACGACTTCAACTTTGCCTTGTGATACAGGTGCTAACATAGGCCTACTTCTCGCTACTGCTTGGTGAGGTGGGACCTTATTGTCAGATTGGACCTTAAGCCTTTCCCAGTAATGTCCTGACTGCTCCCAACTCTCCCAGGCTCCAGTAACAGGGATTTTCATAGTACACGAGACAGAGCACCCTGGACTAACTTCACTGTTGAAACCATGTCATACATCCTAAGAAGCCATTTATTGTCTTCCCAACTTAAGTGTTACTGATGGTATTTAAAAGTTTTTGAGAGTTAAGAGCATACAACAAAAAAGAAAACCTTGCTGCCTTTTTCAGTAAAGGAAATTTGAGAGTGTTGCTTGAAATGTATAAGGGAAGAAAAAAGAAGAGATTACTATAAACAATCCAAGAAGTGAAGCTATTACCCTCAGTAATAATAAAGCTATTATACTTTCAAGTTTAGACTGCCTCTCTAGAAGCATTTATTTGCTCACAGACTTCTGTACATGAATAAAGTAAATAAATTCTGGTCTCTCGTGAGCTGCTCTCACCAGCAGCTTTGAAAGTAACTACTTTTTTGCTCCTTTCCTTCCTATTTGATGCTCTTCAAAACTGCAGCGGAAAAGCTGTGCTGTGTTTTGATAGCATCGCAACCTCCAGCACGCAGCCAAGAGCAACAGCAGGATCAGACGCCCTCCCAAGCGTTGCCGGACAAGCCGCTTCTCAAGCAGCAGGACACTGCCGGTCATGGCCTCATAAAAGCCAAGTTCAACTGAAATCCATGTTCTCTTTTGGTATGTTGAGGTTCAAGTCTGACTTTTCAGTTGGCTGCACCTGGCAACAAGGATCTAATTCTCCAGGTAATGGAGCGGCTTCCTCAAATTATATTGCGGAGTTTTCATCAATGTTCTCTGAGAGCAACTCCCTAAACATCAACTATTTTGCTTTTTATATGGTAAAGGGAGGGAAATTGGGGGGGTGGGAAATAATCACTCATGTAATGTATTTACATGCACAAAGAAACTGTACAATGTGTATCGTACAACTGCACCAGCCATCTGCAGTTCAGTGGGAAACTGGAAGCTTTCTCCACTTTCTTTTTAATTACTGTCACTGTATGTGTGTGCCAAAATCCTGTATTTTAATTGACTATTCTCCAGGAACTGCCCGTGTCCTCTAGAAAACAGTTTATTAAGAATATGTGTTCCTTTCAGTCCCAAAGCACTAATAAGAAAAACAAGAAATGCATACATAAGGTGTCTGCTGTGAAGGGCCACTACTGGAACAACAAGCATTAATGAAAAGGGTGGGATAGAACCTGTCCATGAATAGCTGCTAACCACATCCTATGTTTTCTCTACGGACACAGAAAGGGTAGAAATTAGGAAGTACTGGAGTAGAGTAAATGGGCGCAGGATCCAAAATTATTATATACACTTCACCATGACAACATTACTTGTATTTTATTTTTTTTTTAAGAATGGAATTGGCAGTCACTCAGTCTCTGCTGGTCTTCAGGAAGGCTGTCACTGTAGCAGTATCTGGTCACTGCTGAAAAGGTCTGACCCAAATTGCCTAAGGTGGTGGTTTCTCTGCCAGGGGAGTTTCTTCTTATTTTCTCTCTCCTGCATCTAGTGATCATAGAAAACCGCCGCTGTTTCTGCTCAGCTGCATTCAAGCAGATCTCTCAATGTCTGAGATATACCCTGGAATAGTCACAGATAATGCAAAAGATAAAGCAGCTAACTAAGAGACCAATTAGACAAAGTGACTCATGTAATAATTAGCTGTAAAGAACTGCACAGGAAATAATGCAGCCTGCTAAATTCATTAGGACGCAAGCTGAAAGTGGAATCTAATACCAGTTCTTAAGCCAAATAAAGATGTTGTCTCAATGTACTTTTCTTTTAAATTCTCATTATACCACAATTCAGGGCTCTGGCTTATGAAGTAAAAAAAATTCTGAAATCATTCCCATAAAGAGGCTATTTATTTCACTGAAGAACCTATATGCAACAGGTGACAATTTTCATTTTACACAGCATTTGCTCATTCTCTCTATGCTACGCATTTGCATACTGAGTTTACACCACCACCTTTAGCAGTCACTGACTATGCAACAGGTCTGCCTAGATTCTGCTCACACGTCTCACATGCACCACATACACCTTGCCACTCACACACAGTGTACTGTGTTACAGCATCCCCCCAATGCCATTTCAGCAGGGATTAAACTAAATGAGGACATGTCATGCAATAGAGCACCAGTGATGCATTCAAGGAATGCATTAGGACACGCTTGTGCAACAAAAGCTGGGTCACAGCATCAAATGACTGCAAGATCTGACATGAGACCATTACTAGAAAGGCAAACTCAGTTCCAGGATATATCAGATCAAGTATCAGATCAAGTCAGACATCAGGAAACTGTCAAGCCACTGGACAGGGCACAGCCAAGGGCTCCTCTGGAATATCCCATATCCAAATCTGTTTATGGATTATTTAAAACAGGTGCAGAGGAAGGTTGCCAGAATGAAAAGGAAACAGACTTCCTACCTTAAGACAGGAGACCAAAGACAGTCTGCATAACCCTGCAAATGCAGGCCCAGAAAAGATATCATTTCTTGCTTTAAATAAATCATAACAGACTAAGTGGTAGCGAAGGATAACTAATGCAATGGACAATACTGGCAGCAGAACAAACTGGCCAGGAATACATTTACTCTGCAAATTAGCAAGCACCAGAGTAAGAGGGTCTGGAAACAGCCTTCAAGATGGGGAAAAGCCCACCCGATTTTAAGCTGCAACTTGTTCACGAAGGAGATTAAACTATGCCGTCTTTCTAGTGGCAAGGGACTGGCCTCAATATCCCATGACTGTGCCTCCTGGTCCTGCACCCCTGTGAAGCAGAAGGCTTGGCCAACTTGTTTCCACTGGAGCAGCCGAAGGGACCTCTCCACCCAGCCAGCACTGGTTCTTAGGCCTCCTTACAGGGAAATATTCCAGCTTTCACCTACATTAAGCCTAAGCGACTCGATCAGCTGCTAGTAATACAGTGAAGAAGGGACACATTGTTCAGAGCAAAGCACGGAGGCTACAATTGCCATGATGAACAGTCCTACAAACAAGAACTAACCATCTGACAAATCATAGCTGCATACAGTACTTCTGAGTTTTTAAGCCAAAGGACCCAGTGAAAGTGTGATTTTTACCAAACTACAACAGAGCAACCCCTAGAAGAGATGGCAGGTTACTCCAAGTGTGCAAAGCAGAAAGGAGCTTACTAAGCCAGCCAAGGAATGCAAAAGTCATAAAGCATTCACTACCCTCTTACCCTTCCTGTCACTGAAAACTTGCCTGATAAAAATTAATTACTATTTCCTACGCCTTTTCCTAAGAAATCACCATTTTTAGAGCTAGGGCTAATTTCCTTCTACCAGAATCAGATTTACACTTGATGCAGTTTCACCAGCCAAATTTCCTTGCTGCATCTGAAGTCAGTTCACTGCACAGTGAATTCAGAACTGCTATGAATCGTGCACCACAAATACCATTCTGAAAATGTCATAAATAAGTAATACATGGCAAAGGTCTGAGATGCAGAGATCACATGTAAAGCCTGGCTGTAAAATCCAGAACAGCTATGGATGTTGAAACCGGTGAAGAATCTTGGCACGAGGTGCTGAGGCTCTTCACTGATTCTGGTTTTTCTGCCTTCTCTTTCACAAGCAAGTAAGAAGGTGAAAAGACAGCATCTGATAAAATGATAAAAAAGGAGCACCAAAGCACAAAAGAAGCTATCCAAATAAATGACTTTTAATTTTCCCAGTTCTGTAGCCCTTACCTAGAATTTACGCTGCAAACCCTATGCTGACCTAATTTCTGAGCCTAAGAGTCCGTCAGAGTTTTAGATTCAGATATCTGTCTGAATTTCCAACATAGGAGATCACGTTCACTCTATATGCCACAGAAAGTACGTCATGGGGTTCCCTTCACTCTCTACTCCCTTCTGAAGTGGTCAGCACCCCAGTGTTGCTGAAAGGGAGCAGATCCTTAATTTAGATAAGCACAGTGACTGTTCTTGTATGAAACACTAGGGGAGAGTTAAAAAAAAAGAAATATATACAAACCAAAACTAGTCTCTGCCCTCCATCTCAGCTCGTGAACTCAGACACAGAAGTCCAGGCACAGTCTGGCATTTAAAGAGCTGTTTCTGGGGCCTACAGCTAGAGATGAGAATTTAATTCCTGACCACAGGCATCCTAAATTCCTATTAATGGGATTAGCCTTAAATTCTTGTAAAGAAACATCCTTTCCCTCCCTCTTGCCCTCCTCCCATCTTCTTCACACCACCATCTCCTGGCGAGCCAGATGGCAATTCAGGCTTTTCCATCTGGCGAACTAAGCTGACATGCAGGAAGGAGGAGGGTGCTCCATGTAATGCCTTCAGAAGAGGGGGGGGCAGAACCAGCAGCTCTTGTCAAAACTCCACAATTGCTTGCCTTGCTAGAGATGGACCAACAGTGTCGAGACCAAAGTGAGTGATGAAGCCAATAATACAAATAGGGAGTACCTGCAAAATTATAAATAACATCCTTCTTCTACTGCTCTTTCCACACTCTTTAGATAATGTATGCTGATTCATAGCATATATATGATATCTGAGTTATATTTTCATAGTTGAAATAAAGAGCAGGCTTAAAAACTCCAAGTCATTTTGTAAGCAATGCAATTATTTCAAAAGCTAATTCACTGAGAGATTAGGCTGCAGAGACTGGAGTTAGCTAAGAAGATGACAAAACAGAAAAGGAAAAGTTGCACACACAAACATATCTTCTTTTGCTGTTGACATTTCAGACCACTCAAGAGATGTAATACTTCTCAGAATTCCACAAATTACCAAATGAGATTAGCAAGTAATTATCCTGTGAGAAAGACAAACACGATGCAATCACTACATTTATAAGAGGAATCTATAAAGCAACTTTCAGGCACTCAGGCTGGGGTTGTACGTACCTGCAGCTTCCTTTTCTTCCTCGAGAGACTTCCCGTCCAGTCACTGATGCGTCGCATTCGGTTTTTTAATGTATCCTTCTTGGATGCATCCTCATTGAGGGGCTTGGACTTTCTGCATGGGAGTGTGTAGGAGGAGTAATGTGCAGGACTTCCCTGTTCTACCCTGGAGGGAACATCAATGTCTGAAGCAAATGAGACACGGTTGCTTAGGCTACCATTACTGTCAATATACTCATCAGACAGCCTGATCCCAGGAGGAGGAGTGCTTTCCAAGTTTGTATCCTTACAGAGATCTCGGAGTGAGGAAAGAGATGAACTTTGCTTGAAGGACTTTTTGTCACTTTCTGGGAAACTGGCATGAATGCTTGTATCTGGGGTGCTCCTGGTCAAATATGGACCATCCAACTCATTGATATCCTGAGCATTACCCCAGAGAGAGTCATACCATGAAGACTCAGAACTGAGGGAGCTTCCTTTACTAGATCGAAGCCTTGAATCAGTAGGTGACAGACGATGGCTTGAAGAACAGTCTGCACTGGAGTTCCTCCTGACATCGAGCAGGTTATTTGGCTTAGATTCCAAAGTCGGAGAATACCTCAGCAACTGGACCGGTCCACCGGACTCCTCAGTCAGTACCTTGCTGTTGCTGCTGTTGTGGAATTCGACCCTCAAGCAACCATCCAGCTTCCCCAGTGTTTTAATAAGAACTTTTGGACTCCTCCTGTCCTCTGACGGGGAGGCTGATGCAAGACTCTCATTCTTTCCATAGCAATTTAAAATGTGTCCATTGCATTCTTGGGAGGCAGCGAGATTACTTCCAGCTTGAAGGCCAATATAGTGGAAACCATTTTCAGGCAAAAACACTGCATTATTTCCTTGGCAGTAGTCCCCTGAGGCATTTGTCCTGTGTTTGGCATGGGTATTGCTTTTGGAGACCTTCACCACAGTGTCACCAAGTCTAGATGAATAAGGCTGACTGCTCTTGAAGTGTGAAAGGCAGCTTCTAGCAAGGGACCTTGACTTGTAGTTTGAACCACTACTGGTATGTCCCCATCCATGCATGGAACAAGACTTTTCATCTTTAGCATGAATGCTGCGAATTTTCAGAGAGCAAGGCTTCTGCTTGGCACCAGCTGTAGCAGCAGTATGATTTTTTGATGCCTGAAGACTGTACTGGCTTTCTGAATTCCCCATTTTCCACTAATTTAAGAAAAGTTTCATTAGAAACAATGGATAGAAGACAGAGTGAAAAGTAACAGACCATTTTTACCATCCACACAGGAAAGTGCCTTTTTAAAAAATGAAATGAAACAATTGTTTCCAAAAAAACCATTAAAGGGTCATTTACAACATTAAATTCATAACTGAACTTGTTTAAGGGGCAGGCTAGGAAAGCCTATTCTCTGTATGGTTCATTATCCCCATGTTATAAAGCTGGAATCTAACTCCATTGAAATCATGTCAACACCTTCCTCCACCCACACCCTTGGCAACATCCTCTTCTTATAACTTACAAAATCTCTGGCTCCCAAGAACAATGGCATAATGAAAGGGAGACAGCGAGATAATCATAACTTAGATGTAAAGTGAACTGTACTTTCACAGAAATCCCTTCTGCCAGGAGACAAGCCCACTGCAGTTTCAGCTTGGCTGGTTTCTGTGCAACCAAGTGTTGCCTCAATAAACTGTTCAACAAACCCCAACTTTGTGTTTAAATCCAGGAGAAATGGGGAAAAAAAAAAACCAAACAAAAAAACCAAAAACTTGGTTAGTGAATAGCCTTATCTTCCTTAACAGCCCCAAAACTGCATTATGTTCATTCAGCATGGTGCAGTTTGATAGTTCACTTAGTAAAATGCTCTTCAGCTTTTTGCTGAATTCACTGTGAATAGCACACACTGGAACAGTCAAATTGCCCCAGTGAGATGACTGAAGATTTTGGACCTGCATAAAGTGTACCCCAAAGTAAAAAACATATATCTGTTCTTTGTGTTACTTGGAGTGAATCTCCACTGTTTGTAATTTACAGAAACAACATCAAAGTGCCTTTTTCATCAACACAACGCTTCTTTGCATGTCAGATTTCAGACTATCACTCTTAGGAGAATTCACTACAACCTCATTAAAATTTTGCCAAAATAAGCCATTGTGAAAGCAGAATCTTAACTTCTAGAGTTTATACATACTTTAACATCCCTACTTCTAGTCCTTAGCACTTTTAGATGAAAAGCATACTATAAAACAAAGAGCATACCTGTAGGTTCCCTTTTAAACACAGGCACGGTTAGCAGTTAGCATGCTCTGCATTGTCTTCGTGGCCAGCTGCTACACTTGCCAAAACCAGCATGGAGTTGCACGCAGCCTTCCTAGAAAACACCAAAAAGACAAAAAAGGGCTCTCAGTCAAATAGAACTTACAATTTACTCCAGCTGTATGCAAAATGAATACCAAAACCAATCAGACAGAAGTAACAAATGGAGAAGAGAAGTCTAGTTAAGGGGATTCCTGGACTTTAGACATACATACATTTTTTTATAAACATATTTTAACAACTGACATTGAATTAAGTCACTCTTTGGTTAAGTGTTTTATTTTCTAATTCTGTCCTTCTACCCTCTCATTGACAAGTTAGGGCAAACTTTTAGCCCCCTCCAGTTTGCTTTTTGGAAGACCAATTACAGATGGCAGGATTGTGCAGTGATCCATTACAATTTGGATCAACCAGAGCAATGTCTCACAGCATCTGTTTATCCTTCCCCACACCTGGATTCCAACTACAACCCTTGCATTGAAAGGCCACCACACAATTCCCTCCTCCGACCAGCTAATAACTTCTCTCTTTAGGTTTGTTCTGATTTTAAGTTAATCTGCCAGAAAACAAGAAAAAGGCAGCAACAAGCACTGCACACACCCAAAGGTAACAAGACCTAACTCCTTCTGAAACATCTGAATGTATCAGCTCTTCATTTGGCACACAAAGGCTGCAAGGCAAAACAAAAGCACAGAAGCTGAATCTCACTAAATACACCAACAATTTAGGGATGGAAACACTCAGTAGAAAAAAATGTACAAGATCTCAGGCTCAGTTCTGGAACAAATGTTTTAACTAGAACCATTCTTAATACACTACCTCCAAAAATATAACTTCCTGCATAAATTCAGTGACTACTGTTTATAATTTTCAATTGAATAACTACCTGATTGAACACACAGAGTTTTGCTCTTTTTGATTAATCTTAAATATCTTCAGGGTTCTCATACAGTAAAGGGATTCATTGATAACCTAGGTATTTTGCTAACCTTACCAAAAACAAAGATAAAGGTTGCAAACTAGAGCAGTCTCAACAGCAAGCCTAGTAAAAGGTTAGCAAATAAATGAGTTGGAAGAGATATATCCTTTTGTATCATGTTAGAGATGCTACAGACCTATACACAAATTCACAGCTGTTATCACAAAGATACTTGATAAAACAGATAAGGGGCAGAAATTTCATTTTACTTTCCAGAAAAAAAAATAAAATCTGTTTAACTTGCTTATCTTCTTAAACAATTTGGAAAGTTGCTATTTAGGACACCCTTGCCTTGCAGGTTCGATTTGCCTGCACTGCTAAGTGCACCCATTTATGTAAACAGTTTTAGAAACATCATATGCAACATGGATTGAACAAAAGACTTTCGATTCAAGGTAAACAGATGACAACACGCAAAATTCCTAAGCTCCACGCTGCTGAACAAACTGCAAACCCCCAGCAAAACCGCCTTCCTCAATCCGGGAGGCGCAGACCACAAACAAGCAATGAGTTTGCATTCAGAATTCTTCATCTGGGAACAGAAACTACGTTCAACAAGGGGGCTTTGAAGGGCTTATATCTATTCATAAGGGAACACTGAACCCAATTTGTCTAAAGAAACAGGCGAAAAGACCATCTGGTCTCCATTGCGATTGTGCAATGGTTAGGTAATCCTTTTAACAGAGTGGGTAGTGAGCAAGCTGCTGTCATGAACCTCCAAAGATAGACATTCAATTTGTCAAGGCTTGAGCTGCTGCTACAGGGTCCATTGTACATGTGTGATCCGATACACAGGTCACATAATGGATGAATGAATAAATTTATCTAGAGATACAATGTCTACAAAACAGTGTCTCAGTCTGTTCAGGAATCAGTCAGTAGTACAACAGAACACTCAATAAATCCCATAGAAATAGCCCCGAGGGATTTTTCTCAGCATCCTGGCTGTCCAGAAAGCTATGGAAGGCTAAACATTCGTGCACACTGTGATAACCAACCGGGGCATCTGCGAGGCTCCAGAAAGACTGTCACCCTGAGAACCAGCTGTGATGACTTTCTCTTGCCTCACACTTGTGTGGAGTGTTTTTTCTTTCCACTAATTACAATGAGGGAGGAGTGGAGCAAGGCTTGTGCTGAAAGTCAGCGTGACACTGGGGCAGGGGGATGGTCGTGGACAAGCTCCAGCTGCGCTCGCTCCGAATGCTTGCACATTTTACACTGTTTGAACTGTGGAAGCACTGGGAATTACAGTGCAGGGGACCGAGTTCAGTTTCCCCTATATTTCTCACAGCAGCCTACTACCACAGAAGACAACGTGCTTTTCTTTCTTCCTAAGCAGAGGGATGAATACTGCCTGTGAGCAAAACCAGTTTCTACAAGTATTTTGTGCAATTATAAGCAGTATATTTAGAAAGCAATTCACTGCTCTTGAAAATAACTATTAAAAATTTATTTGCTTTCAATTATACCCACATTCCCTAAAAAAGAAGTTTTTAATCTTCACCCTGGTTCCCCTTGACACATTCAAAAAACACAGCTACGCAAACATACTAATCCGGGAACCCCACCATCCTCACCACACTCAATAATTAACGCAAATCATAACCCCTGAGCTAAAAATGTATTTCCCCACCTTGGGGCTTCTCCACATAAAGCTCCCCTAGACATTTTTGGCTCTGAAAAAAAACTACGCAAGCTCAGGAGCTGTTCCAGAGAAGCTCCTGCCACCTATCTTCCCTCATTAATAGCCCCGCAGCAAGACTGCTTTGTAACTACTGGAGGGGAAGATGCCTTTCTTAAGATGAAGGTACAAGTAGTGCTCTGCAATTGCACGGATGCTTTCCTCTCCAGTCCTAATCTTTCAAAATAAAGGTTTATAAAGCTTGACTCGCCAACCGTATTGCAAGCAAAACTGAACCACAGAAATAATATCCCAGTACTAGGTTTCCTTATGTGATACAACAAGGAACTATTATATTATGAATTATTGGGAGATCTGAGCCCAGGGAGACAGGCTTCTGTGCCGGTCTCGTCTGTTACAGCGGGAACACACACCAAACATGATTTTGCTAATGCCAGCCATCTGCTTCCAGAACAGTCACACAAACCAGGTTGAGACTCTCAAAAACTACAGGACAGAAAACAGCAAGTTCCAGACTGACAGGAGGTGAGCAGAGTCATAAGTAGACTAAATACTCCACAACCAGTCAGTATCGGACAGCGGCCATAAAACAGTTACACAAAGGCAAGAGATTGTGGTTGCATCTTCCTAGGAAAGTTCAGCAGGTTCCAAGACTGACAATCTCGCCACCCAGGGTGTTCTAAGAACTCAACTAACGTCAGCCCTAGAGATGTTAAGCTTTAGCCTGGATCGAGAAGTTACCCTCATGAGATGTGAACACATGCACCAAAGCTATCTCTCTGATGTATTTTGATGCCTTTATTCCTCTGGATGGCTGGTGACAACAAACCTTCACTGGCAGATGTATAGTAAGTGATCTACAAACCATTTAATACCCACTGAAGCTTCCCCAAAGATCTACTCATAGGGTGTGGGGAAGTTGATTCTCACTTCACTAAACACGGCATCAGTGCAAAAATGGCAAAAACAAGACAGAAAAATATGGATTGGTCCAGATGAGGATAACACAATCCCATCAAACTGGCACGACTAAGTAAGGACTCACTAAGAAATGAGGGAACTCACGAGAGTCTTCAGAGTTACCAAGAATAATAATTCCTTGTGCACAGCAGAAGAGCTCAAACTTAAAACCTCTTGTCTTTAACAAGAAAAAGGCTTTTAAAAGAAGAACTATAGAAAGAGATAGAAAATAGACAACAGCCAGAGTCTCACCCCCAAAAAATAAGAGCCTGCATCTTTCCAGTTCTTTACAATGACACACCAGGACAGTTTAAACTTTTTAAGAAGGCCTTTCCTTCATCAAAGGAAAAAAGGACAAAAAATATTCAAGAAAGAAATAAGCTGAGTATTTTATTCTTACTTGTAGCTTAAGTAGCAACCATGTGTCACAAACTCTTCAGACTTTCTTCATCAACAGGAAGATTGTTATCTGCACTAGTGTGGTACCTTTCAAGAGCAATTCTCAAGCACCTGCCACTGGGCACAGTCCCTCACAGCCATCCACACAGGTATAAATGTCTGCCAAAGAAAGGCAGAGCTTCAACTCACTTTGTGGTGACAGAAATACTTATCACAGAATCATAGAATGGTTTGGGTTGGAAAGAACCTTACAGATCATCTAGTTCCAACCCCCTGCCATGGGCAGGCACACCTCCCATTAGCCCAGGTTGCTCAAAGCCTCATCCAGCCTGGCCTTGAACAACTCCAGGAATGGGGCATCCACAGCTTCTCCGGGCAACCTGTTCCAGTGCCTCACCACCCTTGCAGCAAAAATTTTCTTCCTAATATCTAATCCAAATCTACCCTCTTTCAGCTTAACACCATTACCCCTCATCCTATCACTGGCCTTATACAAAGGGCCTTTATATGCAAAGGGCAGAGTACATCCCATCAACTACTCTCTAGTAATGAAGCAAGAGAGAGCCATGTATGCTTTCTGCTGTGCTTGAAAACCATATTTCCACGAAGGCAGGTAAGGGCTTCCAACTGCAGAGCGGGACTGCGAAGGCCACCTCCAGACTGTGCATGCCAGAGTGGGAGGGTACAGAGGGAAGCAGGGGGAAGAGGAGAAAAGGCAGGGCAGGTCTTTACACAGGCAGCTGCTCTGGCTGCATGGTTTGTAAGTGCACCACAGAAGACTGTCATCAGGATTAGTGGAGCTGGGATAATGGAGAATCTGAAAGTATTTCAGAGCAACATAAAATTAAACACAAAGTTCCCTCATTTATATCAAACAACCAACTTGTTTTCTTTTAATGGCAGATCTAGTTAGAAACGTTGCAGGCTTTGATGTACAGCAAGTATGTTAGCGGTTTTTTACAACAGGAAAAGCTTTTTTGGGGTTTTTTGTTGTTTTTTTTTCTTTAATTGACCAAGCTATTCTTATTTTTTGTTCTAAACTACTTTTACATTCTCTTTCACCTACTGGTTAAAACACCATCCATTTAATTGGCTTATGAAGTCTTAGAGTTGTATATAACTATCTTTCAGATACTAACATGTTTGTAAGCTTTGCAAAGGACCAACATGCTTGGTGAATTCTTACAGGGACACAGTATTACAGATTTGAAGTTTTAATTAGCTTTTAATCTACTTTTTTTTTTAATATGAAAGTAATACAGAATGCTAGAATGTAAACCTGCCTTCACCTTCCCACACGGCTGCGTATGGACAGACACATGAAATTAATGAGGGAGGCAGGTTAGCACAACACTGTAGCTGGATTAAATGTGGAGTTTCTTACTGGAAACAATTTACTATATTTTTTAGAACTATGCACTTTGGTCACATGCTTCCACAAATCAGAAGCAGATTTCTTATTCCTGCAATCTCAATCACATTCCTATTACAAAAATATACCATAATAATTATACCATGGTATTCTTGGCACGATATTTTGCATTATATACCACTGTATTCAAAGAATGAATAACCAAAACACCGCAAGCATGTCTTTCTTTAAAAATAAAAATTTTTTAAAAAGACTATTTTGGCTTAAAAATCCAATTTGAAGCCAGAATTCCTCACTCACTCATTACACTCTTTAGAGTTACAGCCTCCTGTATCAGGAACTGTTTGATAGCGCACAGATCAAATTAAAACCAGTAGTTTTTCTCATTAAACATAAGTAGTCATTATGATGCCAGGCACTTCTTTTCATGCTGTGAATCACACCTGCATTGCATATAGACCTCTAATTTCACAGTTTAAGCAAGAAGGGGACAATCTTTCCTGGTTCCTTCTCTTAAAATAACATTAATCCCAACAGGTCTACACTGCATCACAGATATATCACATTAGAATTACACATCCCGTACCTGGGACATGATTCCTTCTTTTACTCAACTCATTCTTCTGGGTCCAAGACATTGGCAGCTTAATTAAATTAGGCTTTATAGCTTTCAAGTTAGCGCAATATGGAAGGTGGAGTCAAGCCTGAAGATCCTTATCATATTACACCAGTGCTGATACAATCTAAATCTCTAGGGACTTATTCTTCTTTGGCAGGAAAAACAAATTCTACCATTTGTAAATGTTATTGAATTTATATACAATGGCTAAAGTGCACATCCATTTAAATAAAAGCCATTAAGCTTGTGGAAAAAAAAACAAACCCAAAACAGGAATGCCAGCTCGCATCTTGGCTTAATGCAGTAGTTGCAGTAGTTAAAGAGTTGATATGTCAAAGGGTCTACTTCCTGCCCTCGAAGGGGAAATGAACTCAGTGATCCGAAAGGTCTTTTCTTCTCCACCTACTCTGGTTGTAAGTATACTGGCAGGTCCTGATGCAGATTAACGCGGTGCTTTCAAGGTATTGCAAGGCCTGGGGCCTTGGACGGGAAGGATGGTGTGTCTGAGAGGAGTCGAGGTGCTCCAACCAGGAGAACTTCAGCTCCAGCCTTGCTGCCTGCCCTGGGCTGTGGAGCAACACTTCAGTGATTGAGCTCAGGTCTGCAGACTTCCTGCCTGAGCTTAGAAAAATTCCTGAGGAGGTCTCTGCCTCAGTCCTCCTTACTCGTGATAACAACAGAAGGTGAGACCAGGGCTTTCTGGTCAAATTGGGATTTCCAGTTCCTCACCAGGAACATCTGCCCTCCTCTCTTGACTGCTTCAGTAGCAACCAGCTCATGCTATCAAATACAACCACATTCAGCAGGCAGCTACAGGGATATTCTCTCACACGTACCCACCCAAAACTGTAGGTGCCAAAACATCAGCTTCAAAAAGGGTAGGAGAAAGGTTATTTTTGGACTAGGACCCAGTTTACAACACCATACCCTGAGCAGCCCTGTAGACCCTACTAAAAACGAGAAGCAAATAGCAGCAGAGACGAGCAATCCCAGGCAGACCCATTCTGCCCTCAAAAACCCTTTTTGGTATTACACATTCCAAGTCTATTGGACCAAGTCTTAACCCTTGGCTCCCGATAAAAACCTCCAGTAGCAACTGGCAGGACAGTGTGCTTAAGGCTGAGGGAGAGGGGCTGGGACAGCCACGGGACCCCCTGCCTGCCACCAATTACACAACCTGCTCCACGGCTGGGAGGGGGAAACGATGCTGCATTTGGCGTAATCTTTTCTACTTCTCAGTTTAAGCATTCATAAACGCCTGAGGGTGTTGATTCCAAAGTAAATGCTTTCCCACCTTCGGCCCTGGGACTTCCTGAAGAGGACAGAGGATCTGGAAGCTAGAAACGGGCATTAAACTTGAGACACAGTCCCTTGGAAAATTAAAAGCAGATCTTGAGTTTTGCATGCCAAGAGCCCTACAGCAGTAACACTGCTCAGGGCTTCCTTTCCTGTACCCCTGTAGTACCAGCATGTTACTTACACATTAAAACAAGTACACTGAGGATTATGTTTCCCCACTAAAACATTCGGTTTGTAGCTTGACAGCTACACAACACCCTATTCAGAGAGAGTGCTCTCTTCCATGGTATGTGGATATCCTTTCCTGTTGAAGGTGATCAGATAAAGAGAAATTACATCCCTTACCTCTAACCAGTGATTTGCTATACATTGTATAATGTTACCAAATCATCCACCCTGCAGGGAAAGAAATGTATGATTTCCAGAATGAAGTCACCAGTATACAAAATTAACTTTGTGACCACATCAGCATCAAGCATAAACAAAGTAGCAAACTTCTGTGGCGTTGCACAAGCAACTAATTCACCCCTCTTAAAAAAAAAAAAAAAAAGCAAAAGCAGGGGGAGGGGGAGGAGAAGTAACTTCCCGATTTCTTGGGCATTTGCCTTTTTTTTTTTCTGTACCATGGAACATAGTATGTTTACAATTTGTGTACAATTACACATTAAGACTCTACATGGTATTAAAAATCCACATAGAAAGATCAAAACCTGTGCAGGACCTACCTCTGCCAGATGCAGAAGCTCTGGTTTTCCAAATCATCCCAGTTCAGTGGTAGTACTAGTGCTGACTGGAACTTTTTCCTCTAACACTTCACAGACATATAAACTTTGCTTGGGCACACCACCTATTTTTAACAAGTTACTTTAAGAATCATTGGGAATAGACAGAAAAATAAGAAATAAAAGATTCAGGGGGATTATTAATCATATTGTATTTAATGCTGCAGAAACTGTAGCACTTTCAAACTTAGTTTCTCATACTTTGCCTTAAAAAAAAAAAATCCATCCCGGCTGTAACAGAGCTGTAAAATGATCCTAGCGGTGGTTTATTTAGTGATTCAGGCAATTGAGTTTGACAGATGACCACCAAGAACTGTTTTCTGGAGGAAAACCATTCATCTTGGGTGCAGCCGGCGATAGCAGAGGCAGCGCGGGGGCTGCAAGTCCTGGCACCGCAGAAACCCCCTGTGCCCTCCATTTTCAAAGGTTTCCCAAGTCTTTGCCTACTTTTCCTTCAGTTCTGCATGTCTAGCTGGCAGCCGGAGGGCAAAGGACCACGGTCCCCCAGCAGCTCCCTCCCCAGCTCAAGCCTCCCTCTCCGCTCCCGCTTACCTTCCCCAAGGAGCCGGTTTCAGCCTTCTTTCATTCTGCCTTCTGGCCCCACAGCCGCCCCAGCTCTGCGGCGAGGACACGAACACGCAGGCACTGGGACTCTCCCTTGCCCTGGGCACGCCAGGAAACTGTGCCTAACACTTCAAAATGCTCAGCCGTTAGGAACTAAAAACAGATCCTGCGCGAGGCTGGATGTATTTTTGTCTGCAGGCTACACACCCTCCTCCCATTCAATTTTTTCCATTGGTGGAACAGCATGATGCAGACTTAACCAGAGGGTGGTTTTCCACGGGCCGCCTGAAACGATTACACGGGCCAGCCTGCCACGATGCCGAGCAGCCGCCGGGGAATACGCCGTGACTGGGCTCTTGTCTGACCCCTCATTCCTCAGCCGTCAGCCTGCTTCCACAGGAAAGCTGCTCCGAATGCTGCAGAGTGGAAAGGGGCGTGATTGCCTGAAGGTAACTCCGGGGTCTTTTTTTTTTTTTTCCCTAGGGTGGAGTGGGTCTTTGGGGTCCCCCACCTTCTTTGTTTTCTTTTTTTAAACTTGCTAGGAGGGAGTAGGTATGAGTCGCCCTGGCAAAAACGTAACTCCCCAAACCACAGCAGGAATGTTGTAGTCATGAAAATCCACTCTTAAGAAAGGCTCTCAGTTGCCTTTAATGACTCTGCACAACAGCATCACATACACAACTGCTAACTCTGGCACTCTCTTCCTTGCTGCTATGTTTTGTCGTAATTTTTATACCATCCTATGGAGAGAATTAGTTGTTTTTTTAATAACTGACCTCAGCTAAACTGGGTTTCTTTAGATGCAAATGATATCCCAAATTTCAATATTCAGAGCTAGCCTGTTAAATCTGTAGTTTGGCGCATGAACAATTGCTTTATTATCAGAAAGCTCAACACTTCATTGATTGCAGCAACAGTTGGTGAACAAACTCAGCCAAAAAACAAGGCATTTATTAAAATATTCTAATAAAATTGCAGGGTCACATTCAAGTGCCAACTGTGAAAATACAGCCAACTTACACTGCAGATGACGTATTCACTTGAAAAGAAACACATGAACACTAAAAGCACCAAATCTATATCTATGTCCACAAAAATGAAATAACAACTGGCATAGTAACATAGGAATTGCAACCTAAAAGTGGACCTCTGTTTCTCTGTGTCCTCTCTCTTGTCTCATTACAGAGGAAACTCCAGAACCCAGCCACTTTGGAGTAATTTGGAACAAAATTCTGCTTCATCTCCAAAGTCCAGTTATAGTTAATTCCTCCACTGGAAAATGACAACTTGGATCTCTTCTCAGACTTCACAGGTTGACAATATTAGCACTGAATATGCTCTCCTCATCATGGCAAAGGTCAAATCCTTCTTCAAATTCTACTGACTTCAATTATGTTTTCCATAAGCCAGTTCCACAAGCTAGTTTTGTAAAACCTAGTACAGCAGTACATGACTTACGCCCGTACTCCTAATTCTACACCTGAATATACGTCTAGGGGCTTCCCATCTACTTGTTCTGGTAACAACTTTGCTCTCTGTGAAAAGCACACTATTTTCTTTTCCTCTTCCCAGAACAGTTATATTCTCTTCGCCTAGCGTTGCTGTGGTCTATTTCACTAACAGGCCAGATCCAAGTCCTGGGACTAATGTGGAAACAATGACAGCTCACAAATCAAAGCACCAGGTCTCTCTCAGGAGCAATAGTTTGCCACAGGTCCCATTCCCCTTCTCACAAAGAGTATTGCATTTCCCCCACAATTCCACTTCCTAATCAACTAAGTAAACCCTGTTCAAATGATTCCTGAGATAATGTTAGCCTCCAACCAGCCCAGAAGCCTTTCACCATCACCTATTTTGTTGAATTTATCTTTCTTAAAAGTGAATGTTCAGAAGTATAAATACTATTCCCAAAGATGCCTCTCCAGCACCCTGTGCAGTAACAGCAATTCTTCCCTAACTCAATGAAAAATACCTGGACTGACATAACCTACGACCTAGTTGAATCACATTAGTGTCTCACAATCTTCCAGATGGACCGTAAAGCTGCCCATTCCCTTCCTCTTTCATTATCAGAGGGTGACTCCCAAATGTCAACAGGCATTCTTGCTATTAGAGCAAAGCACTCAACCTTGTACTTTCCCCTTCAAGTTCACTGCATTTTACCATTCCAGTCCTAGGGGTCATTCAGCTATTTACTACATTATTTCTAATCTACCTGGGTATTCATTATGTCTCCTATTTTTTATCAGCTAGTTTCATCAACACATTCCCACTTTTTGTGACAAGCCAACCAACACTCACTAAGTTTGCTCTCAAGACTCCAGCTGATACCCCCTCAAGTTATTTTATTTTTGCTTCCACCTGTAACGTACTTAACCGATTACTTTTAGCACACTGACATTATATGTTGAAGGCACTTTTTTCTGACTTTTGCTTGACTTACACGGAGCTTTAACATACTCCATCTCAGGGCTGCTGAGAGTGCCTCTCCCTGACAATGGGACCTCCTCCTGTCTTGGGGAGCAGGCAGGACAGGCTGACAGGGCTTTCCTACAATCTAGCTCATGGGTTACAGCATGAGGGTCCTTCTTTATTACACCCTCAAAACTGAGTCTCCACATCCACCTTGTCCCCCTTTTCTCACCCACTGCCTTGCCGTTATCAACTTGGGAACCTGAGATCAACAAGGAGTAGGCAAGCTCCATGCTGAACACAAGAGGTTAATCTCTTGTTACTATGCAACGTATTTATGTGTCTCACGATCTTCCACAAATGTATCATCACAACATTACTGGGAAGGAGAAGGGTGCCATTATCCTAATTTTCTAGAAAACTGCAAGGTCACACAGGAAATTAAAGGGTATTTCAATACAGTAAGAGGAAGCTCCGTAGCTTGCGTTAATGCATTTCTCTGCTAGCTTAATGGCTCTTAACATTTCTTTTGCAGTAAAAACAAATTGTAGTTTGCATAGAGAAGTCTCTAATGGAATTAAAAATAAAAGTTGTGCCTTGGATAGCAGGTTGGCTATATAAACACTGTAGACTAAAAAGATGCTATGAAGGTTGTATGTTAAATGTGTTATACAGAATGTTTTAAAGCCAAGAACTTATTTTTATAGATGGAGATAAATTAATTATCAAAATTAAAGACAGCTATTTTAACCTATGTTTTACCCTACTTTTACACTACAGAAATGTTTAGATTTTACTTCGAAAGTGCTAAGACATCCCATTGTCACCACGGTTTTGTTTTCTAAGTGATAGAAATCCACTAAGAAAAACACAGAAAAATGCACATACCTCAGCATTCATGTCAAGATGATGACACACCTCTTTCCCTAAAGTTGGCCCATTTTTATAAAGATATGCTCCCCTATAAAATATCTTTTCCTAGACGCAGTCCAGGCTGTTTCTGAAAGGCCAGTTCTCTGCTTTGCTTCTTGCCCTCTCCTGCCTGGTTCATCTGACGGTGATACAGCTGAGCTGTGTGACAGCCCTGGTCCATAAGGTCCCTCAGTCAACACTCAACAGACGGGCACTGGACGGGCATGCACTGAGAGATTTCAGGATCTTGCCAATCATGGCTTAACAAGAGACTGGCAGATGTGTACAGAGACTTCCCATGAAATCCAAAACATGTTCCCATCTTGTCCAAAGAGAATATGTGTAGGAATTAAAGAAGTCTAAAGGAGGAAATAGGGTTTCTCAAATCAGAAACCTCTAATGGAGCTCTCAAGAAAGCCGGGAAGCTGTGCTATGCTAAGTGCAACTAACCTGCTAAAAAATAATTACACGTTATTGTCAAAAAAACAATACCCAAAGATGAGTTTCGAAGCTTTGCTGACTTCATGACTAAATCACCTGAATCACACATCTGCTAGAGAAAAATTCTCATAAAACTGTACTCAAGGTCCACCCTTGGTATCTTTGGCCTTGAAGGGGAACTGCATGAGAAATGCAGTGGTCTCCCATTCAGCCAGCAGCGAAGGGAAACCTTGCACCACATGAAATTCCTCTAAAAGATGTCAATTCAATTCATGAGAGCTTCTCACCTTTCTGAAAACCAGTGCTCATGTGCTTGGCTTTCTGGTCTCATTTCCAAATGTTTGTCAGATAGAAAAGGAAAAAATAATTGAGGATATTTGTTATTCAATTCTGATTCTGAGGAGTTTGGGAAAAGAGTGAACAGGCGCTTATGTGTTAGCACGTTCCTTCTCAGCAGAGCTCACAGACCCCAGCAGTCCATTTCACTTACTGAATGACAGCACCAGCACGAGTCTAACAAACAGCTCTGGCTATAGGTCAGAATAGGTGTAAGCAATGAAAAACGCTGCCGATGAGCACATTTTTAAACCCTCAGCTATCCAGAGACTTACAATGCCCTGAGGGGCTACTACCTTCCTGTCAGGGGCTCCTGTTCTCCCTGTGAAATGCTGTAACAGAGGAGATCAAAGGGGTGCCCCCCATCCCTCCCGCCCCGTGGTGCCAGTGTGCTCTTGTCCAGCGCAGCAGAGGAGAGGGGCTGCTGTCCAGGCGTTCTCCACGTGTACCTCATGCTCCTCTCAAATGGGTTTTCTCAGTGTCCAAAACAGGGAGAACCCACTGACATTTAAGGCATACAATAAACCACATTTGATGTTTAAAGCAAGATGAAATTTTTCCTTTCTGTTGCGTGGTTCTTTAGCACTGCTGTAGATGTGGGCTTACTATTTGTGGTTTTGATCCACTTTCAAGTGAGTTACAGAGAATAGTTGGGGAATCAACATGCACCTGGTTAGTGTCTTATTAATTTCAGTATAATTAAATGAAGAAAGATAAAGCTTGGTCACGTGAAGGCAGGGCATGTGGCAGGAGCATTACTGAAAAATGGGAAATCAATTAGAAGAGAAAAAGAGATGAACTATACAGCAATCCCATCTCCTCAATTTAGATGACTAAGCACATTGGACACGAGAAGCCTGGCCTGCAACGATCGATCAGTGCTCCTGCACTGGGATACAGCTGAGATGAGTTAATTTTCTCCACAGCAG
>VZTO01019901.1:1815-34858 GCA_013400615.1 Syrrhaptes paradoxus | reverse complement strand
CAGTTGACAGCTTTTCTTAACATTTTCCTTTAACTTTGACATAGAAAGTAATACAACTGCTTAGAGCCAGACCATGTGACAAAGCTTACCACGTGGGAAACAGATCTTGCACAGTTCATGTCTCATCCTGTCAAGCCAAATAGGCAGTCTGCTTATTAATGGAATTCATTTGTACATGAAAGTTTTACCACAGGCTTTTTGTTATCAAGAATTGCTACTTAAAAGAAGTATGGCTTAAATAATGGAATATGCAAGTTAGAATTTGTGTAAATGTGAAAGACATACTGTTACTCTGTAAAGACATTTGACATTTGTATCTTGGTTTTATTCTGAGCAGCTAAAGGCAGGATTAGCCTTTGATCCCTTATGAATGTAACAACCTGGAATGCGATCGTTTTTAAAATCTTATTTCTGCGTATCCTTCAAACACTCTGTGGGCTATCTAGGTCAGAACCAATATAATACCAAGTACAAGTCAAGTTACATCATTCTGTGATCATTCAGTGGTATTACTGCCAAGACAGAACTTGTCAAAATCCTTTAACTTGGTAATATAAAAACTTGCTGTGCACAGCTGGGATTCAGATGTTACATAGAAGAATCAGTTAAAAACCCAGTCTTAAAATAGTAAACAGCGTTATGGTATATTGTTTCCGCTGTGACACTGCTACTTATGAAGTTTTGTCAGAGCTTAGTCTTAATAACTTGAATTCGTACTACTGTAGTAACAGCTGATTATCTATGCAGTTGTGTTACATGAANGTATGGCTTAAATAATGGAATATGCAAGTTAGAATTTGTGTAAATGTGAAAGACATACTGTTACTCTGTAAAGACATTTGACATTTGTATCTTGGTTTTATTCTGAGCAGCTAAAGGCAGGATTAGCCTTTGATCCCTTATGAATGTAACAACCTGGAATGCGATCGTTTTTAAAATCTTATTTCTGCGTATCCTTCAAACACTCTGTGGGCTATCTAGGTCAGAACCAATATAATACCAAGTACAAGTCAAGTTACATCATTCTGTGATCATTCAGTGGTATTACTGCCAAGACAGAACTTGTCAAAATCCTTTAACTTGGTAATATAAAAACTTGCTGTGCACAGCTGGGATTCAGATGTTACATAGAAGAATCAGTTAAAAACCCAGTCTTAAAATAGTAAACAGCGTTATGGTATATTGTTTCCGCTGTGACACTGCTACTTATGAAGTTTTGTCAGAGCTTAGTCTTAATAACTTGAATTCGTACTACTGTAGTAACAGCTGATTATCTATGCAGTTGTGTTACATGAAGTACAGTTTGCTTCAGCACACAGTCCTGCTACTCCTCTTTATGAGCTTTGAGCAGGTGGGATTTTCTCCCACAGGTGGTATTTTTTTTTCTCATCTTACAATGTGGCCTGAATTATTCTTCTGCTAACAGTCCCTGTTCAAGAAACACCAAGTGTTTTTCGTATGTTTATTTCCCCCCTACATTTCTGTGCAAGGGTGATCTATTCAGATCAGATAAAATTGTTGCATCCACATGTTTCCTGTCATGTTTCTTTCACATATATGCATGTATAAATGGAATACTGAATTAATATAGATAATTGCTGGCCCCTCAACTGCAGAAAGGGGTCAGAGTGTGCTTAAAAGACACAAATTCCTTCTATTGTCAGAGAAGATTATTCTTAACTGACATTACTAACATTATTTTCCAGAAAACAATAAAACAAATTTAGAAAATAGTGGGTTCACAATTCTGTCATTTACTACAAAACAAAAAAATGTTACAGAGCTCAGGTATAACTGAAGTGGTTGAAAATCTAGCAAGATTGTTTCATAACTGCTAAAGCTTCCATATTCTTTTGTATCTCTGTTGTGGTACCTGGATAAGCATTGCCTTTTAACTGGGAATTATAAAGACATCTCAGCAAGCTTATAGTCAAAAACTGCAGTTAAAGCCAAATACAGACTCTACTGTTTTCTGCTCTTTTGTGGTTTTGTTTACCTTTCAAACAAAAACATGAACCTATGTTTCCTACCATGTCCCTCAAGTTCTCCACCTTACAGGTACACACAAACATATTTTTTAATGATAATGCATTTAAGAAGGTAAAGGTGGGTTTCATGTCTTTGACCAGATTTTTTGTCCACATAATTTATCTATTTCTTTATCTGCTGCCTCTGCACCAACAGAACTCCTGGGCAGTAAGAAACAGAATCTTCACTTGACCGAAATACAACAAATTTCTTACCTGTCTCAAGAATAGAGTGGGAAAATAAAAAGGTACAAGATGAAGAAATTGCATCCTTGAGAGAGACTGACTCTTTTTCCTTTACAGTCATGTTAATGTCAAGCAGTAGGCAAGAACTTTTAAACACCAAAATCAAAATCAACACTTTAAAATCAAATTACTTTAGCAGCTGCAACACCAGAAAGAGAGTTTAGTCTGCAATGATTTACAGTCATTCTCTGGGTATGCAGCAGCAGTAGCAGCCAAAACCAGCCAATATTATTTTGTTCTTCATCAAGAAAGGCATTGAAAACAAGACAGAGGTAGTCATTTGCCAGCATGTGGTACCTTGGTTCATCCACACCTTGACTGCTGTGAGAAGTTCTGTTTTCCACACCATATAGGATATAGAAGCATCAGAGCAACTGAAATGATGGGGTGGAGCAATTGGCTTTCAAGAAGGAACTAAAAAGCCTACAGATCTTTTTGGAGAGGATGAGGTTGAGAGACCATATGACTAAGGCTTACAAGATCATGGAGGAGTGCAGAAGTCAAATGCAGAGTGGGTTTTTTTTTTTTTTGCCAAATAGTAGAACTAAATGTGTTTAATGAAACTAGGTTTGAAACAGGTAAAAGGAGTCTTTAATTACTGCTAATAATTTGGCATTTGTTATCATAGGAGTTTGTAGAGGCAGGCAGGATTAACAAGGTCTATAGAAAGACACTGAAGAGAACAGATAGGTAGGTACTCTCTAGCTTCTATAAACCAATACATATGGATGCTGCAAAGAGAATGGATTCTAGAAAGCAGAACAGCTTTTATGCTCTTCCTTAGTATTATGTATTGTCAAAAATGGAGCCACAGGTCTGACCAGCACATTTCTTACCTTCTCTAATTTTGAAGCCCTCTTAGGTTTCTATATTGCACCTTAAAGTTTCAAAACACAAAGACTTTGGGCAATGGTAGTGAATGTCAGTGTCAGAACTGTGAAAGCACCAGACTGTCTCTTAACTGCACTTCAGACCATAGATAGGACTAGTGAGAGATTAAAGGAAACCTTCCCCTCTATTTTAAGGGACAAAGCAAAGGTTATCAATCTCTGAGGCTACACTTTATATGAAAACACATAATAAGCCAGGAGAAAATAGGTATCTTAGAGAAAACTCAAAATCACTTGGGTGAGGCAGATTAAATAAAAGCCTTGAAAATAAACTTCTATGCTGCTATTGTTTATTTATGGTGGATTCTGTCCTGCAGCTTTTTGGGTTTTTTGTCCAGCAAATCTGGCATCCAAGGTTAAAATGAACTGTACTCTGCTGGTGAAAAGCATTCTTCTCCGTTCTGCTACCTCTGTTATTTGCCCATGTATTTATTCTGTTCCTGGTTTATCACAGGAGTCTGCCACCTACACTCAGCCTCTGTTCTTGCCTTCTGTAACTTGCACTCTAAACACTTTTCCCCTGAGCAGGCTTGAGTTGCTCTGTGATAGTGCTTAGCAAAACTCTATATTAATCCTTTATATAGCAGCTCTACCATTTAGTTCCATCATAGTGCTGCTGCTTCCTACTTTACATGCAAAATCTTGTTCTTATAATCCAGTAAAATTTCCCCATCTAACTGCAAGCCTTTAAAGGGAATGTTAAAAAACTTTATTTATATCAGGGGATATGCTGAGGCTACGCATAAAGTCTCCAATGAAAAAAAACCAAACCTCTTACATAGGCTTATAGGAACCAAATTGACTCTTTGTACAGAAGTACATTTTTAAATGAGAATGTTTCTACATACGTTCATAGTCCAGCTGGAGATGTTCTGCTCTGCACAGCCATTTTCTTGATTTTTAGAGAAAGACTCCCTCTTCCAAGGGAGTAGCATAATTACGTCCTGCTAGTTTATAAGTGTCCTCTATTGAATATGACATTGTGGGAGCCTGAATATGAGCTGCCTCCCTTCTTGTTTAGGAGGAATACATTTTTGTTTAGTAAAATGTGACAGGCAAGAACTTTTGAGATATTGGTCAGCACAAATGGGCTAAAGTGAGGACCTTGTGGACAGGGAAATACACATTTACTTATCTGTACAAAACTGCTTCTCACTTGTTTGTTTATGGTGTTGCTGAAAACTTTCTGAAAGGTTGTGAAAAAGTAATCTTGAGTTTACCTCCAAGAAACTGAACTGGTGTGTTCCAAGGATATAAGTCACAGGTACTCAGTAGCCAGACTGCGCCTTCTTGTGGGATGGGAATTGTACTATGTTGTGTCATTCTCTCGGGAAGTAGCTTTTGATGTGCACAAACCTGTGACTCAGAGTTCTGCATAGGCTGTATATCTCAGATGGTTCCATCTGTGACCACCTGTACATAAAGCTGTATGAGAAAGTGTAAAGAATGCTTTGGGGAAATAGTTTCATAATTTATTACCCACTAATCTCAAAGCATATTGACTTAAGAGGGGAGCTGGAACATCCTGTACAGTTCATCTTTTGAGTTTTTTTTAGACTATATGGCATTTCCTAACTACATTTTAGAGTAAGAGCAATTCTTCCTTCCTCCCACCTTTACATCTCAGTCACATTAAGAAACTCAGAGTAGACTAATGTAAAAGGTTGTTTTAAGTTTAATAAATACTAAATTATAGCTTTTGAAAAGAAAAGTAAGTAAAATGAAAATCTTGAGGAATAATCAGGATCATTTAAAAATTTATGTGAAAGTCTAACTTTCTTATAGCTTTGGTGTCCTGAATCTGGAGAAATTCCATAAAAATCAGTATAGCTGACTTGGATTGGTGCCACATCAGAGAAGCTGACATTCATATTTTTTCGGGCTTGATGCTATCTACATTAACTGTGTCATGAGAGTCATAGTAGTCTGACCATTTGTATAACAACTGCAGCAGCTATGTGCATTGGAGAATGTATTTCCTGTTACTCATGTTCCCCATTGCTCTTTCCACTCATGTTTTGTTATTTAAAATACTGGTGTGCCTTGTTCTTCCTACATACTGGCCCTGAATTACTATTACAACTGCAGTTCTGTGGGTTTTTAGAAAGCATTTTAGAAAGAATGAATATAATGATCCTAACAGATAATCTCTAAAAATCACTCCATGATAAGGATGTTTCTTCCTATGAACACACCAGTGATCCTGCAACTCAGGTTCTGAGTTTGCCACTAGGAAGTGAATAGCTTCATAGAAAAAAACATCAAAGACTCCACCACTGGATTGCATTACAGAACTTTTGTGGGAAGATAAGCTTCTTAGAGAAGGCAATTATATTTTTTTCAGAAGGTTACAGAATTTAGAGAATGTAGCTTTGATTGAAATATAATTAATACGAAGAAGTTGGTTTCAAGATTACAACATTTCTAACAGTTTTGTAAGCATGATAAAGCATTAACTTCTACTGAAAGGAGTGATGTTCTTTTGTGCATCCAATTAGTCCATGCCAATCTGCATCATGTGAAGCATCCAAGTGCAGGAAACCTGTGTGGTGTGGCAGGGATAAAACTTATCTGTGGATTAGTTCCCCTGTACAGTGCATGGTGCTTCCACTCCTTCCAGCAGCACTGCTGAATTATGCTGCCTTAAAGCATTTGTAGGACCTTACAGATGTACAGCTTGGGAAAAAGCTGGTACCTTTTCCACAACATTATGTGCCCACCCCTTTTGTTAGATGAGATTGCAGATATTTTTAAGGCCTTTTTACATTTTAGTAGATTCACCATTTATTTTAAATGGAACTTGGATGCCTCCTCTTGCATTTTATTAACTTGTTGTAAAGAAATGCTTTGCTGTTATGAGATGATATAGTCTGGAGGAAATAAAAATCATTTAGTAACAGTTCTATGCACAAAACTAACAGCATGTTTTCCCTTAAGAAAAACAACCATGCAGGAGGTTAGGAATAATGTGTGACTTGTGATACAAGACAGAGAACGCTTAAGCATCAAACTAAGCTGGATACCTGTAGAAAAGACTCAAAGGAGTCTGAAGGGAGGAAAGTATAATCTTTCTGTGACATAATCTTCTGAAGTCATTTATTGAGACCATAGATTTAAGGAATAAAGGGACTAGTTTTTCCTCCCCCATGAAAAGAGATAGAATTCTAAAAACAAACTCCAAGGATCTCTTGAGAACTATCTACACAGTCTAGCAAAAGTACAGAGAAATCCACTGGGATCCCAATGGTCTCATACTCACACAAACGCCATCCAGTCTTCATTCCTTATCTGACAAACAGAACAGCTCTATCTAATGGAACTGAGCTGGAAGAAAATTGCCTCCAACTGAATGCCAACTGGAATTCCTTCTAATAGGCAATTTTACTTTGTAAAGGGCTCATCCCCAAACTTAGCACTGCCTACAGGTGTATGCACGCTTTCTAGTTTGTCCCTTGTGTTCCTGGTGAAATTGTATGTCAGCCCAGCTCCCATCTTTCACTAAGCATCTGGGACTCCATTTATTTTTCTCTCTGGATTTTCACAAGAAAAGAAATACTGTATGGCGGGTCTGACAACCTTCTGTTCCCTTTGCTGGTTAAAGCTACACATTAAGATCCTTTGCTGTTTAAACAATAAAGCTGCATTTTGCGTTGCACTGTGACTGCCAGTGTACTGTGTATCCTTGTTAAATTGCAGCAGATATTTGGAATTTCAAAGCACCATGTAAGAGAGAAAGGGAATTGCTCTCTGCAGCTTTGATGCCACAGGTAATGAATGGAAAAGGAAGGCAAGAAGCCTGTGACCTTGCACTATGGAGATTACACGTGGTGGAATCAGAGGTTAGCATTGGCAGGGGCCTGCTGCAGGGAAGCCTGCAGCAGCTGTTGCTCTGAACACCAGTTTCACAGGTCACAGGCTGCAGAGCAAAGGAGGGGTGGGGGAAGCCACACATTAGTGATGAAAAACGTTGATGAAATTCAGAGCAGATAAGAAATTGAAGATCATGACATGCTATTTCCAGACTATTAAACATGGTTGTGAGGAACAATTACAGGTGCTTGAAGTTTCCATGACTACAGAGCGTTAATTAAACACACAGTAAAAGGAAAACTTTGGAGGAGGCAGACTACAGCCTTGAAAAATCCAGATCATATTTTCAAAGACCAGCTATGCTTTTCTGCTTAAGAAATTTGTTTACTTAAATAGGGTGGCTGCGCTGGCCTTTTTTTTTTTTTTTTTTTTTTTAAGGAAGCCATATCAGTACGATTCAAACATGGAATATCTTGCAGTAACAGTCTCCTTTGTGCAGTCTCACAAAACCAGAGGTCTCTTAATTTTCTGTAAAAAAAGATTGTAATATCCCACACCTTCTAAACTTCTATCAGGTGCACCTTAATATGTTTGATTTTGATACATTTCTTTACTTCTGCCCTTGTGAATACACAGCCAGAGATTAATAGAAGGCAGACACTTTATAGAGTAGGAAAAATAAGTTATTTCAGACTGATCTCATTTATGATTAATGTATGAAATACAAGTGCATCTTCATTTCAAACTAAAGTGGTGAAACGGTTATCTTGCCTCTCATTCCTGTTCATCAAAAACCAAGTAGAAAACAAGTCTATGTACAAGATTTACACAACTTTTACAAGATTTCCTTTTAATAGCTTTTTCTTTCAACACAGTTTTAATCTGAACATCTCATAAGCATATTTAACTGAAGATTACTGTGACAGGTATGTATATTAATTAAAACCCAAAATATTCTTAAAATATATTTAGAGATTTTCTCTGGAGGTGCACATAGTTACAATTAATTTCATATACTACAGCTACACAGTAGTACTAATTACTGTGTTAATAGGGTGGTGTTTTTAAACCAATTATATTTGTAATTACCTTTGTATGTGATATATAACCTAAATCAAACCATGTCATTGTTTTCAGAAATAATACCTCCTATCGGAGTGCATAAGAAATAAGAAATATACGATGCCATATCACTAACAAGGAATTCTCCAATTTATTTGTTTCACGTCTGCAAAACACAATAATCTAACTGGATATATCTGATTTCTTCTCATCACGCTTTCGGTGGTCTCTGTAGCTACAGTGGTCTCTTCTACCCCAAGTCTTTAATTCTTTAAAACTTCTCATTAAAAATTACAGTTTTAATGCTCAGGACTCAGGCAGCTATTACTTTTTTTTTCTTTCTTTTAGTTTGGCAGTTTGGGAAATTAAAATATGTATTTTTTTTTATGTAGCTCTTTTTTCAGAAAACTTACCTTCCAAAATTATCTTGGTATGCTGATTATGAATCTGCATATATATTTTTTCAAAGTTCTCTTTCAGAACTAACCAAAGAGTTCCTTACAAGACAAATCTGATCACAGTTTTAGGGATAGCCTGGTCCAGGTACTGCTCACTATGGGTAACA
This sequence comes from Syrrhaptes paradoxus, assembly GCA_013400615.1. NCBI lineage: Eukaryota > Metazoa > Chordata > Aves > Pterocliformes > Pteroclidae > Syrrhaptes > Syrrhaptes paradoxus. Next base: position 26,258 of record VZTO01019901.1, on the reverse strand, counting down.
TCACAGCATATTTAGCTCTGTGCTAATATGCTTCTCCAATTCTGTCTCAGCAGGCTTTGAAGCCTCAAAACCCTCTCACACCAGGTTCCAAGGTACAGAGTACAAATCACACAAACCCTAAATGCTATTTAAAATAATGATGCTGGTGGTGATACTCTAGAACTATTTCAATCCCTTACAACAGAAAAAAAATCCTTTTTGTAAAACCATAGATCTGCCCCATGAGCTCCAGAAGAGATGTGGATTATGCAGAGTGGAGACGGCCACTACAAAAAGCAGGCGGCAAGGAGAAACAGGGTTGTGAGCCACACTGCATCATTTCATCTGGAAGTCAGGGTTTTCTCCTTGAACTGGATACTGTACAGACACAGCCTGAGAAAATTACTTAGAATAATTCTGGAGTAACAACTTATTTTTATAAATAATCAAAATAAAATGCATTTCAAAGGTGTTTACAAGGATACAGTATTTTTCAATTGCATGCAGTTGTATCTGTCCTACAGACAGAACTTATTTTGTTAGACATATTCATTTTACATATGTTTAGACTTACCTGAGAAGACACACTCCAGCACGCTGCAGAATTTCAGTATACGAGTCATCCGGATGTTGGGAGTATGCTGTGCCTCTCTTGTGGCGTGGGCATCGTGATTTTCTTCCTATGGAATTGAACATATGATGGGCAAGAAGGGACTAACACACGTGAAACACCTGTTCCCACATAGTGTTGGGATGCAAGTAGGGTATGCGCTTAAACCAACAAACTTCAACAGTTTAGATATAAACACTGTCAATCTGAAGCCTAAGAAATCACAATGGCCAAAATTTCTTGAGAACTTAAAAAAATTTAAAACAATATTTCTGTAGATTATTTTTATGATTTCTTGCCCTTGTAAGTCTATCGTCATCATCTAAGTCTACATTCACAAGGATGGCTAGTATTCTTCACTGTGACTAAATCAACTTTTAAAAAAATGTGGAATGTGGTTATTGGCAGCACTTTTTTTTTTTCCTCATGTATCTCAAGCCCTCAGAAGAGCATCAGGAGCAGCGACAACACAGGGCTTCTGGGTGTAAAATGAACATCTGCTCTGAGCCAGAAGGCATTTTCAAGTAAAGAGCCTTAACACGGGATAAAGGAAAGAAACCACTCGCTTATCATTAATATATGCTTTTGTGTACATATATATGTCTAGAGAGAATGCTAAGAACTTCACTAGTCTAATCAATCCTTTAATAAGCTAATAGTCCAAACTATCTAACCCATATGAAAAATCTCATTAATAACAACGTTCAGAGTGTCGTTTGCCCCCCGAGAACTCCCACCCTTCCATTGCTACCCCTCTCACCTGGCAGGATGCCCACCCTCACTGGCCTCCTCTGGTCCCAAGCCAGCAGCTCTGGTCTCCACCAGGGGAGGTGGATGGGGCTGCACCAAGGCACCAGCACCCTGCGGCCTTCCCCTGGCCGTGGGAGTTTCTTCCTTCTGGGCCTTGGCCTTGCTCAAGTTTATTTCTCCACATTTCCTCAGCACGGCCCATGCCACCCAGGATACCATGCAGCCCTGGCTCATCCAGCACCACCAGGCCCCAGCCCCGCAGGCCCCAGCCCCTCAGGCCCCAGCCCTGCATGTCCCTGCCCTGCATGCCCCTGCCCCGCAGGCCCTGGCCCGGCGGCTGCCTTGACAGCGTGAAGGCTGCACGGCTGGGTCACGAGCTGCTGGGCCCATGCCCCAGTGATCTGAGCGTGGCCCAGGGGGGCTGCAGATGGTGGTGTTCAGCCACCAGAGTGGAGGATGAGGAGCATACGGTTTGAACAGGAATGGATCTGTAAGCTCAGGTTTAAGTCTGGTTATATCTACAACTGAGTACATTGTGCACAAGAATTCATTGCTTTGGCTCCACTAGAAGTAAAAACTTAAATAGCCCATTAATCACAAAACACTGTTGTATTCTTCATAGAAATAATTTGCAACCTGTTTCTGGGTGGGAACTCTGTGCAGACAGCAACTTTCAGAATTAGTTTGCTGTTAACATTCAGCAAATTTATTTTTAATGGTGTTTGCTTTTCTCCACGTAGATGAGGGGGCAGATATTGATGGAGATATTAATGCATAACTCCCAGTGATAAAACTTCTGGAAAGTAACACTTCTTCAGTTTCCATAACAACAACTCTAAAGAATGCCACCTGACCTGCATTTGCACAGCACTCTGCCAAAACCCCAAGTTGCTGGCTGACTCTGTCCCCTGTCACTCCTTCCTGCCCATTTCCAACTTCTTTTAATATTGCCAATGCAAACATTTTGTTGGCTGTGTCAGGGAGCTGAGGCAACTGAATAATGCAGAGAATGGTGCTTGGCTGTTTTGTTTTGGGTTTTTTTTTCAGCTGATCAGCCACTGGTTATCTCCCTGGCCTGCCACAAAAAATGCTTTTGTGAGCACAAGCTAGGCAGCAGCATGAGAGTAGGGTGAGCAGCCAGGGCAACACCAAGGAGCAGACACTGTTTTGCCACAGCCATGGCAGCTTAAATGCAAGAGAGGCAACGGCCAAATCCTATTAGCCTGCCTGTGGATATGATCCTGTCTTCTGAGATCTCAGCCTGGTTCTAGAACAACAAGAGTCAGGCCAGAGGCTTACAGTTTGTCAGCATAGCTAGGCAGTCATTTTCTTTATAATCAACACATACAAGAAGTTAATTGCTTGCCAAAGAGATCATAATACCTACTGTATTGTATAACACCCTAAAGAAGTAGGTGAGAAGATAGTAGTAAACCATGCCCCAATATGTAAACTATTTTCCTAATTTTTATTGTTTTTTATAAATAAATGTATTTTGTATCTTATGTGTCAAAGCATGTGTAGAAAAAAATTGACCTTTTCATGTTTTTTTCAGATATAACTTAATTAAATTGAAATACAGTTATACAAAATAGACATGATATATAGAATTATGAATTTTTAAGTTAGTTTTCTGCTTGGAAATAGGGCCAACAGACTACTTTAATTCTTTTAGTTTCATTGCTTTGGACCTACATAGTTAATCAGTTATTCTAATCTGATTTCAGGCTTATTGCTTACTTTTCTTTTAGTGATATGGCAAGAATTAATTCAGCCTGGGCTCTATTCCACAATAATGCCATCTGGCATTTCCTATCTGACATCCTATTTCCACTTCTATTTCATAGGACCTTTATGTCGCATTTCAGATATTGCACCTTGAAAAGCTAAATGTATTTATAGAGGTGAAGGAGAGAAGAATCTAGAAAACACTTGGAGAGTGGGAGAGAAAAATTAACAATAAATACAGAAATACTAGATAAAGAAGAAATCCCACCTCCCTAAACTTTGTAGAGTACTCGCATACGTTTTGATAGGTTTAAATATAATCCCTCTGATGTGTTTATGGAATGTTTATCACACTAGCTGAACATCAAAGACTTTAATCTTTTTAGCTCACATATTATGCCATGTTACGGCATTACAATTAAAATAGGGTGTGGAGGAATGAAGAGGTCAACTCATAAAGGCCAAAGTTGTAGGGTACGGCCTTTCTCTGTAGATGCAATTAGCAAAAAGGAGGAAAATTGCAATAATGTTAGCTTAGTGAACAGTATATTTCTTATTTCAAGACTTAAGAAAAATTAGTTTTTGAAGTGACATTACTGCAACAGAAGGGATTTACAGGAGCAAAAATTAAACCATTGATGTCTACCAAGAGAACCAGGCACACCTGAGCACCCACAAGCAGTCTGCAATAAAGATGCTATAACAAGCTAGGGATAGCAAGCATAAACCTATTTCAGTGCAGTGGACTAGAAATACCCTTCTATTCAGTGTCTGAGACACAAGATAAATTTGGCAAAAAGAAAATTCTTCCTAAATTGTTCTGATAGATTGGTACATCTTGCGCCATGATAGCTTTAATGTAGGTCGAATTGATAAGATGGCAATGCTCTGAGCAAAATACATGCAAAGCAATGAGAATGAGCTCAGAAAACTACGATTAGCTTATGTATGATGTGAGGGAGGCATAAACAGCCCCATTAGGATAAATACTAGAGTTTCACAGGCCTCAATTTCATTACAGTACAAGCAGGAAGAAAAAGAATTGTGGAACTGCCTGGAAACAAAAGAGAAATTTCTATGTCCCCTTGTTTTTTAATTTTTTTTTCATATTTTGATAAATTAAAAATGATAATATTTTGAACATCTGCACAATTAACTGAGTAGCATTTTATTTTGTAATTTCAGGATAATGAAGGATACTTTGTATGCAGAGCTTGGAGAAGCATAATTATGTTTTCCTCTCCAGCTCCCCCCACTCCTCCTTAATTCAGGCCCTGTGAACAAAATGCAGTGAAGTGTTTCCTTTTAAAATACCATTGGAAGGTCATGGAAATAAAAATTAAAAGTTGCATGTTTTCTTTAAAAAGCCCTTTCCTGAAAATATCCTCTGAACACGACTGTTCAGGTAAATCTTTAAAGGAACATATTCAAGAAATAACTGAATAAACCCCCATAAAGTTTAAATATCTATATGTGTTTTCCATTAAAGCCATGTATACTGGTCTTTTAAATTCTTATTTTAAGCACTACATACCTAGGACTTTATTTTTCATGTTATACCAGCTTTATTGCTGCTACCCCCTCCCCTGTCTCCTTCCTTTTTCTCTTTCAGTGGGAGAAAAAAAGCTTTAAAGTTTCTTTCAAGTTTGTTTATGTTGAATTTGGACTCTAAATTATTTTGAGTCAACCATAAATGTTTCTATAAATGCTACTTTGCAGTTGTTTTGCTTTGTGCTTTCTTTATTGTTTGCTTTATTTATATGCTTCAGGAACCCCTAGAGATGTATCACTGTGTTTATAGTTAAACTCTTGAAATTACTTGATATGATACAGAAGGGTACCCTCTTCCTATCTTCTGTCTTCCCTTGTTTTCCCTAAATCTACCTTAGATATGTAACAGTGAAAAAACACATGGAAAATGAAGAAGTTAATGCATGTTACAGGCAGTGCTTTCCTTTCAGAAGTGAACTCTGCGCTATTTTGTGAAAATAAATAAAGCATTTCTTCAAATAGTGAATAACATTGAGTAGAGCAGCTTTGTTTGGACTAATTATTAGACCTGGATTCACGATCCAGGATGTGAAAGCGTGCGATGTACGTGCTTCAATGCAAATAAAAGGAAATTGCTATTTTCTTCTGGAAGCCTTGTTTTGAAGAGTTCAGCTTTTCTTATCAAATCTTCATGTGTAAAAGCGCTATTCCTGTCAAGATTTCAAAGCAGATGCTTGTATTTGGGATCCTTGATATATGTATTGACACACCCTAATTCATATAGAGTCATGGGGCAAACTGAGATTACTTTTTTAATAATAAATACCTATAGCAAACCACTCTAGAGAGTAATTTCCTCACCCTCATCCTTATTTTTAAATTAGATAGCTATGCAACATTAAGCAAAAGGGATTAAACTCTCCATTATGTAGATTTTTATACCACACTCATCACCAAAATATCTGATCACATTCCACTATACTAAAAGATATGATTCACATCTGTTCTACATAGCTTGCTTTTTAGGAGTTTGGATCATATTTTTATGTGTATGTATGCATATTAATGCATGCTTGTAATAGACAAGAGAAATCATGTGGAGGAGGAAAAAATAAGGTTCATCATGACCTTTAGTTTCTAGGGACTCCCTGAGAAACTGCTTTCTGCTTGATTTCACAAACAGTTGAGGTTGGAAGGGCCCTCTGGAAATCATCTAGTCCAACCCTCTGCTTTAAGCAGAGTCTACTAGAGTAGGTTGCTCAGGACCTTGTCCAGCCGGGTTTTGAATATCTTCATAGATGGAGACTTACAATGTCTCCAGGGAAACTGTTCCACTGTTTGACTGCCCTCATTACCAAAAAAAAAAAAAAAAGTGTTTTTCTTTTGCTTAAATGGAATTTCTTGTTTTAATTTGTGCTCTTCGTGTCCATTCACTGGGAACCTCTGAGAAGATTATGACCCCATCTTCTTAACTCTGCCACCCCCATAACAGGTACTTACACACATCAATAAATCCCCCTGAGCCTTCACTTCTGCAGGCTAAACAGGCCTATATCTCAGCCTACCTTTGTGTGATGGATGGTCCTGTTCCTTCACCATCTGTGTGGACCTGTGCTGGACACATTCCAGGAAGTCCTGGACAGAACCCAGAAGTGGACTCTGCATTGCAACCAGGGCTGACTAGAGGAAAAGGGTCACCTTCCTTGACTTGTTGGCAATGCTTTTCCTAATGAAACCCCAAATGCTGTTGTCTTTCTTTGCCACAAGGGTGCATTGCTGGCTCACAGTCAGCTTGTTGTCCGATAGGACCATCAGGTCTTTTTCCTCCAAGCTGTTTTCTAGCCTGTTGATCCCCAGCATGTACTGGTTCAGGGTGTTATTCCCCAGGGTGCAAAACTTGGTATTTCCCTTTGTTGAACGTCGTGAGGGTGCAGTTTGATAATTTCTCCAGCCTGTTGAGGTCCCTCTGAATGACAGCACAACCATCTGGTGTTTCGAGCAATCTTTCCAGTTTTGTATCATTTCAGATTTGTACTTTAGATGCTTGTATAATGCTCAGCTGTAAGACTGTAGTGGTTGATGACCTGGTCACAAACAATGCTCAGAGAAATAGGATGAAGTATTTGGTCCAACTACAAAAGCAGACTATCTTTTCATGAGGATGAATAACTACTGTTACAGCCATCTGAAATAAAGTAGCTTACATTTGAGTTCCCACAGCATTTTTCCTCCCCAAAAGTAGAAGCATGGTGATTGAGAAAATAAAAATACAGCAGAATTATATACTAAAAATATAAATGTGCTAAGATGATGATTAAGATATTTCTTTGTTTGCTGTTTGTAAATTATATTTGTCTGTCTTAGGCAATATTTGAATGCAAAAAGGATTTGCTAGGAAATCAGAGAATTTAAAGACAAAAGGATTTATGAGTTTATCTTGTATGTTCCATAATTCAGTCCAAAGAACTGAAATCAACTATTTCTGTAGCAGCCATCAGGCTTCAATTGAACAGAGCATTTAATTCTGGCTGTCCTAATATAGATACAGCTACGACTTTTCAAATAACATTATTACTTATCTGAAACACCCAAAAACAAGTGTTACATATTCTCTCACACAATACTAACCAGATTAAAATTCATGATACAGTTCAAAAATAACAAATGTGAAGGGGGAGTAGGAAATTATTTTACTTGCCTTTTAGTTTTTAAATGTTACTGGAACCTTGTTGGATTATTTTCCTTTTCCCTGTTTGCTGGCATGATGTGGAGCTGTAAGGTTTGAACCCACTGCACGAGCAAATCTTCCTGTTCCACCCAAGAAGCTCCCACTACCTCTGAACTCTGGCCTGGGATCTAGAGGCTGTTAGCCTGGCCAGCCTTCAGCAAAGAGTAGGAATGAGAATATCCACCTGATTTTCCACAGTCATGACATCTAGGATTGTAACGATTTAGAGAAAATTGGGGAGATGAGGCATGTGTGTAGACAGAGAATACTTGTGTCCTTGTGTTTTGCTGTACCAAAGGACTGCATAGTTGGAGCTCATATAATTTTGTGCAGAGATCAGGACTGTGGATAAAGGATGAGCAGAAGCACAGGGAGACATGGATGGTCTTTATTTGCTGAAGGGGCTGCTGAACTTGGGCGTCTGGAGGAGTCGCTAGGAAAAGATAAAGTGTGAGAGATCCTTAGAAACAAACCAAGGGCTTTGAATTTGTGTGAAACAGCTTCCAGATGGTAACTAAATATACAGTTTCTAAAGGCTGAAAAGCTGTTTGAGGTAAAAGTATAGTGAGGAGTATCAGAATTTTTAAGTTCTGTTTGGCAGAATGGCTTTAGCAGGGCAAGAACAGGATGGCTAAGCACACAAGTTGATTATGTGAATACTGAAAAAGCCATGTGGCTGGTAGACTTGGCTGTGCATTTTCACAGAAACTGCCTGAGTTTTAATCCCAGTTCTGCTCCCAGTACTTCTGTGAAATTTGACGACATCTAGCCTGGTTGAAACAAGAGGGAGTTGAGTGTTGCCTGGCTCCAGGACAGAGATAGACTTTGATTACAGAATTCTGTATGAGAAAGATATATTCTAACTACTTAGCAGAAGATGTGAAATTAGAAACTATAAAATCTAAAACTATAAAATCTTGTCTTGCACCCCAATGTAATTTTTTTTTTTACTAAGTGCATGCTGTACATTTCTACCTGCGCTTCTTATTAATACAAGAAACTTCACAGGGAGATGCAGCCAGCAATGATAGTCTGCCAAATGTGAGTTCCGTATAAGATATGCGTCACTTGGCAGACTTGACAAATTTTCAGCACAAACCTCTTGGCCTTTTCTCTTGCATTATAATGTTGCTAAATGACTACATTTTTATTGTTCATATGTGAGTGGACTACTACCTTAGATCGAGTTGTAGAAGAGGAATCTGAAGCAGTCCTTGGAAACAAAATGTTTAGTGAGTTTTGAGGGAGGGAAGTGTAGGGAGGCAAGCAGGAGATTAGGATATACTTTGTCACGGAGGAGATCAGTACAGGTTTTTTTTTCAAAGATTAAAAGAACTGATTTTGGCAGTGGGAAGAGCACTGGAAGAAACAAAAAGGAAGATGTGGTCTTCCTGTCCCCTGAAAGTTATCTGGTAGTTTAGAACTTCAACAGTGTCAGTCTGAGGGTGAGTAAAACTAAGGGTCTGCAACTCTTAACAGGTACAATCTTATTCTGCCGGCACAGAATAAAATATGTCAGACTAGATGTCCAAGGTATTATTCACCACTTTGTAATGATGTCTTAGAAAAAAAATTAGAGGGATGATTGTTGCAATTGAGAACATGTATCTATGCAGTTTTTAAATTTTCAGTCTGTATTTCTATCCCATTATCTCCTGTCTTGTGATCTCTTCCTTTTGGTTTGCAAAGCAAAAGAAGACCCATCAAGTAGGCCTCTGCTGTATGCTCCAGTGCAGATGAGATAAGGAAAGGGAAGAACTGATTTTCCCTCTTTTTTCTCCATAGCACAGAACCCAAAATAGAGTTTTCTGTTGCTTTGGGAATGTCTTTTGATAAGGTCTTATTACAAATAACTTTTAGAATCATAGAATGGTTTGGGTTGGAAGGGACCTTAAAGATCAAGTTCCAACCCCCCTGCCATGGGCAGGGACCTTTCCACTAGACCAGGTTGCTCAAGGTCTCATCCAACCTGGCCTTGAACGCCTCCAAGGATGGGCCATCCACAGCTTCTCTGGCAACCTCTTCCAGTGCCTCACCACTCTCACAGTAAAGTATTTCTTCCTAATATTTAGTCTAAATCTACCATCTTTCATCTTAAAACCATTACCACTCATCCTATCCCTACACTCCCTGATAAAGAGTGCCTCCCCATCTCTCCTGTAGGCCCTTTAAGTACCAGAAGGCTCCAATAAGGTCTCCCTGGAGCCTTCTCTTCTCTAGGCTAAATATCTCCAACCCTCTCAGCCTGTCTTTGTATGGGAGGTGCTCCAGCTCTCTGTTCGTTTTTGTGGCCCTCCTCCAGACCTTCTCCAAGAGGTCCATGTCTTTTCTGTGCTGAGGACTCCAGAGCTGGATGCACTACTCCATGTATTCCTCAACTTGTCATATTTGTATAATATCCCACTCATTAAATTTTTCTTACAGTTTCTGCTAGTTTGCCTTGCATGTACACCAGTCTTACTGATTTGTGGTTTCCCAGGTGACCCTTTAAAAGAATTTTCTATTCTATTTTCCGTTCTCCACCCCCCTCATGCTTAGATGGTTCTATACAGTAAATGTTCACACCATAGCTAGAAGGTGCAGACCACTCCTATTTCCTCCACTAGTCTTTCTTTGAATTCCTTAAGAATTCCTTTAAATATATCTGCTTCTTTTTACTGTTCTTTTTACCTTTTTGCTATATAAACCTCTTTCGTACACACTGACACTTTCATACACGACACTGACATACACACAAATCACAACAACATTTTCAAGCTGCAACTAAAATTTGAATTTGCAGACTTAATTTAGCATTGACAGTTTTGGAGTATCCTATCTGTCATCTCACTCATCCTAAGTTTGTTGTATTGTTTTGTTTTGGTTTGGTTTGGTTTGGTTTTGGGATTTTCCCCCCCTCTATGGTGACCTCTTACTTGATATCCCATTGTACTTGATCCACAAACTTTCTCTCTGAAAACTACTTTTATTAAGCAGAGATTCCATGTGCTAGCTCAAGGATTATAGTTCTGAGGAAGTCCCAAACTCCCTTGTTTTCCTAAGTTATTTGTGCACATGGTACATATGTTCCCTAGTACCTGAGGTGAAGTTTGACATTGTACAGCTGTAGAACACAGGATAATGAAGGGATGTTTATACCAGGATTTACTATTCAGTCCATGATTTACTGACAGTAATACATGATTGGTAAGCAAGTAGTTTAATAGGAAACATTCAAAAGAACTTATCAAGATCTGTTACAAAATGTACTGGTATCACCAATCATTCCATTTTCTTACAGTATTTCTTGGTTACAGAAATTTTTGTGACTCTGTTGCTATATATGTTCATTAACTTCTTCTATGCTTCATAGGTTGCTGTATTTCTCTTAAGTTAACTTGCATTGTGTTTTGTTTTGAAGAGATCATTCAAACATAGGGTTCACGAGATCCATGTGTACAGATCCATGTGCATTACGTTCATAGGCCATTAGATATTAGATTCAGACAACAGCAGACAGCACTGAGAAGAGAGGAGGTAATTGCCAGATCTAAATGGATCTTAGTGCACTCATCTGAGAATATTTTTGTATGGGACTATAAGATTTGACTCTGTAGTACTCCTTTTACTTAGCATATCAACCTTTTTCTTTGCTTTCAGCATCAAAATAAGTTCCAGAATGAAGCCTTCTGTATTTTATAGTTAGCAATGAAACAACCCCAAACTAAGAACAAGTAATCATAATGACATCCCAGAAGCAGAAGCTCAGCCACACACCGTTTCATATTGTTATAACTGAAATGAAAACACAAAAAAATAACTGTGAAATTAACTATGAAAATGGACCTTGACTTCCAAGTTGTTTATAGCAAGTCCATGGTATGAACTGAACCAGTGTGATCTCATTCCCCTGAAAATAAGAAGAGGTGCAGAAATATTCCTTAATGTGAAAAAAGTACACAGGATGAACAAAATCATTCATCATGCTCTCTTATTTTTTGGCAAGAAGTTCCTGGCTTTGATCTATGCTAGGAAACAAATGAAGTCAAAGCTGTTACATTTTTATTCTCAATTTTGTTAAATTGATTCAAATACATAATTCATCTGCTTTACATCTGGTAAAATTATGTTTTTACAGAGCTCCAGGAGTACTGTCAGAAGAAGACAGAAGTATTTAGTCTTTGGCAATTTAGGACATCAGTGTTTTCGTAGCCTTTTTTTTCAGACCAGATTTCACAGATTTTTTTTTTCACTTTTTTTTTCCAATTTTTATGGGTTGTAGATTCAAGCCTGAAATACATTAAATGACAGCTAAAACCCACAGAACACTTCTACATGCATAAGACTTGAAGTAAATGTTTGAACTCCATTCAAAAATAAAATTGAAAATATGCTGAAGAGCTCCTGTATTTCTTGTACCAGAATGCTCACCATGATAGTGGGTTATCATTCCATGATTCAATAAAATCTGAGCTGCAGCTACTGTTATTTGTATCTTATATTTTTAACTACTGACTTGGGTATTTTACCTCCTGACTTCCTCTTTTTTCAGGATAAAGAACAAACAAAACAAACATAAAAAAGAAAATTTCAAAGAAATGGACACTTTCATAAGCACATAATATCATTTTAGAGCACTGAATATAAGGCATTACCATTTTTTAATATCTTAGAACTTGAATTTGTTTCTTTTTCTTCTCTATAATTCCAACAGTTGAAAAAGAAAAACAATGTATTTACCCAAAGGTAAAAGATTAAGCACTTTCGTTCTTCAAATGATTGCAGCAATTGCAGAGATCATAAAACAAAAGTTTGGCACTCTGTTTTTCAAAAATACTATTAGGAAAATGTACCAAGATGAAAAAGGAAAAGAAAGGCTTCCCTTGTTACTTAAACAGTAGTCACAAATTTAGAGACCTTCACTAACACCAGTCAAACAGCCTATAAGTAAAGTTATTTCCTGGGCCCCGAGGTGGGTGGGGGGGGAGCTAGAGGAGGATGGGGGAGGAGCTAGCTTATTTTTCAGGATGTCCAGGTCAATGTAAGTCATAGCAAAGTGATGCAACTGAACAATACTTATGTCAAGTCTCTGGTGTGGAGCTTGATAGGCAAGAGGCATGTACAAAGTTTATATGTTATTCCTACCAGATAGTATTCTCTTTAAGTACCCAAATTTGGCTTCAGTCCCACAGCGTTGAACTGCACTCACTTTTGTTTTAATCAATGCTCTTAACTCAAATTCTACTTCCAGATGCTCAGGCACAATGAAATGAATTTAAGTTCATTTATTCAAACTGAGCTAAGTGGCGTAATAAGGAGCATAGTCATCTTTGAATGTGGCCAAATGTGAATTATCTTCCAAATCTCTTTGCTTTGAAGGCCTTTGTCATTGCCTTCTAGTTTATATTTTGTAGAACTGAAGGCAACTGTTGCAAGCAGCAGTTTTGCCTGACCAATAAATAAAGATATTTGCGCTTGGAATTCATTGTTAGGTAGATGTACTAATATAGTTGGAATATCTGAGCATCTAAATAAATTACTTGAAATGACTGGTGTCTGAAAGCATATAATTTTAATGTCAGCTAATAAAAGCTAAATTTACAGGAGATATCCACTCAAAAATAAAGATTTGAATAAATAACATAAGCAAATAAATAAAAACCTTTATTTTGAATTGATTTTGTTGTTTTTTTTGAGATGAAGTTATAAAATAAATTATTTTTAAATGCCTAAGTTATATACCATGACTATATTATATACCATATATTAAAAAACCAATTTTAACCCCCCCACACATTTAAAACGTGAGATAATGTAAAAATATTTTGGAATATTATAAGTCATGGAAAAAATTAAGACTTAAAAATGTTCACATTGTGTCCAATATTTGCCTACATGATAAATCTTTTTAAAAAATAAACAAAATTCAATTGTTTTAACATACAATGTTAAGCAAGGTATAAGGTGTTCCTTGTTGTCATTGTTAGTAAGAGAAAATGTAAGCACACATTTTTTTCTAGTTGCACCTTCTCTGTCACAAAGATATATTATATCTATATATGTTTTGCAAAATATATAGAGCTTTTTAGCATCAGAAATGCCTCCAATAGATCCTAAGCTACAGATTTTCCTTCTCTCCTTCTCCTGGATAAATTTGGTATATTGAATTTTTAAATTTTTTAGTGCACAAACTTTCCTTTTTTTTCTCTATATTCAAATAATTCTCTTTTTTTCTAAACCTTTTTGAATATTTTGTCATCCTTTTGAAGTCTGAATACTGAAACTGGTGGCAGTGCTTCCATACTTACGTATCAAATGTGAAATTTGTGTAAACTCTTACTCTTGTTTCTTGCAATATTATTTTAAGATTGTTTCAAGACTGCATTTATTTGCCTAGCAATATGAACAATATGAGCTGTCTTGACCAGAACATGTCACTGGGAAGCCCTGTTCAATTATTTATGAACAACTCCCACCCCTACCTTTTCAAAGTCACATTTATATTACTTGTGCTGTAGATCTGGTCTACGTGCCTTGTTTCTAGACAGATGACTTGACCTGTATTCAAATGAAATTTTATACATTGTATTACCTGTTCTGTCCGAATAAAATATATACATTAGGTGCATATATATATATATATATATATTTCCTGCAGACTTCAAAAGGAAAGCTGAAAGCATAACTTACCATAAAGAGTGGCACCACTAATTTCATAATTAATCTTTAAAAAATGAAATTCAAGTGGTTAGAATTCCTGTGCTTTCCCTAGGAGATCTTGGGGAGAAGTAAGGGCTTAACATGACCCTGCCAAACTATACATTTTGGGTATGGTAACAGATATCATACTAACAGCTTTAGGAATAAATATTTTATCTGTAAATAACAATACAGTAACAAATATCAGCAGTACAATTATCCAGGTCATTTCAGTAGTAAATTATCTAGGTCAAAAGGACAGAAAATCCACTAATTCACTAATACTGGGTTAAAATTAATATCCAGATTTACAATAACTTACATAGTCATGATCATAAGGCAGGCTGGCAGGATTCAGCTCACAGTGTCATCTTGGGAAGAGTGACTTGGACCAGAAGACAGGCTCAGGGGACTCCGAATTTCCTGTTTGGACTGTCCTTTTTTGCTTAGTTGTGTAAACACTGTCTGGACTTGTTAATCAGTCATCATATCCCACTTCTGCTCCCCCTCTCTGCCCATACTTTCATTTGTGTGTATGGTGCCTGGAAATACTGTATGAAGCAATGCTAGCCCCTAAGAAGCACAGGAATTAATACCATACACGCAGCTCAGTGTTATGACATATGAACAACGAGTCCAGTTTATACAAAAAATCTGGATGAAGGTATAGGATATGTCTGGGAAAAAAAAGTATGTACCATGGTTCTAAGTCAAGGCCACTTGGTAAGTCACACGTGTAACTGCAAGCTTGTGGTTACTTTTACTGATTCACTGAACAGTACTTTTCATGGTGTACTTTTTACATTTATTACTGATATAGGTATAAGTTTTACCTGTTAGTATTCACTCCAGAAGCTTTATTTTTTGTGAGCTTTGATTTTGTAATCCAGACTTCTTTTTTGTGATAATAATAATTTGTTGAATATAAATACCTATGATACTCCATTTGAACTCTTAAAAAAAAAGAGACTCAAAACTGTCCAGTTAAAAATAATGTTTTTCCTGAAGCACATATTATTAGACATTTCTGTTTATGTAAACCATAGATGTCAGATATAATGGACTACTATTTGCACTACAATATTTTCTCTTAAATAATGCCTTTTGCTGTTTTATGTAGATGCTTTGGTAATGACTAGAAAACACTACACTAATTCAGATTATATGCTATTATCTTGGATATCATTTCAGAAGTCTTTAACAATTTGACACGCAGTTGCTCTTTTCTATTCTTTATAGAGCCACACTTACACTGTGTATCATTATTGTATCTTCTGATGACAGAATTATCTCATTTTAGATTAAGCTTCAGCAACCATTTAAGAATAGCAAATAAACCCCAATGCAAATTACATTTAATGGAAAGAAATAAAACAGAGCTCTTGGAATCTAAATGTAATTTATAAGAAACCATTTAATCAGCAAGAAATATTTACCTGGCAATGTGTTTTTACATATTGAAAATGTCATAATCTACTTTGATACCCAGCAGAGCTTTTGCTGTATAGATAAAATCTTGAAAGATTGTTTCTTGTGCCTTAGAAATAATTATTGTACAAAAAATATTATGCGTGATCAATGTAGTTTATTTTAATATAACTTACATGTGCTTTGGTTTCTTCTGCTAGCAAATTCTCAGCCATTTCAGAGAGGAGAGATGATGAAAATCTATTAGGTTTAAGAGATTAGATTTCTGTCTTTACTGTTACATGACTATGTCTATGGAAGAGCTGTGAATGTCACCTAATCTTAAGAAATCACCTTGGAAGCAGTCTAACCTTAACAGTAGCAATTTTTAAATAACTTCTAGTAAAAATTTTTACATATTTGGTTTCATCTCATTATGTTTAGCTGTTGGGCCCTGAAATAATGAGAGAATTAACACTGCGGATCAGTCTTCTATCTTGCACATTTGATTTGGGATATATGGGAATATTTTACTTCATTTATTTATTTTAATTAAAAATAACTTGACAGACACTCCATTAAGAACATTCTCAGCATTCTTTACAGCTCATTTCATGTACCTATGATCTCTGTTCTTTAGAATGTCATTTAGGCCCCAGCTTAAAAAATATTAATTAATTAATCCATAAATCAGTGTACAGCAAATCGATGAGAATGTACAGAAAAAATGTTAATTAAGTCATATTAAAATAGCATACAGAATCTTGGTCATCTTTCATGATTTAGAAGTCAAAAAAAGTACAACAGTAGCTGCTGAGGCAGATTACTTTTTGTGAGCACTGGCGCTTTTTGTGGGTGTTTATTGATAATTTCAATATATTTATAAGTTTTGCAGATCTTTAAATACCACATGACTACATACATTCTTCTCTGAGCTTTCTCTGTGGGCTTTCCAACTAAAGCACAAAAATATGGGAAATCCTGTTTACTGGAGGGGTTCATAATTAAATATCTTCTCCTGAAGAGTGACTGTCATTTAATATCAATATTAGACTATTCTGAGGGTAAACATGAGGCTTATCTTTCAACACCTCTGAGAAGACCTGTCTAATACAATATAGGCTCCTCCTGAACTGTATCTCTTCTCTTTATATTGACCTCATACTATATATCTTAGAAATGAGGAATGAGATTGATGTAGTGATATTCAAATCTTCATGTGCCAGTTACAGGGGGGAATAGTGTGACTGTGTAGATGTAGTATCTAACTCTAGGCATGCTTAAAAGTTTGGTTTTTCTGAAATGTATGTTTGCTCTTAAGGATATTGTAAATTTACTTGCTGATTGTGGACTCTGAAAGGATAATGTAAATTTACTCAATGACTGTGAACTGTTGACAGGTTCTTAAAATAATATATGAAGTAGTGATTTTTAACATAATATATCAGGTTAAAGTGTTTACCTACAGGCAGCTATGTTTGTTAGACTAATAATGTTAGTATTTAAAGCACAGTTGATCAAAATAAGCTCTTATTTTCATTTCCAAATGCAATGAAACAAGCATTTGCTAACATACTGACTCTGCAAGAATTAAATCCTCTAAAATAAAAATTAATGATACAATGCACATCATTCCAAGATGACCTTAATGATGAATTGCAGAATTGTTGTATGCAGTAATTTTGTTCTAATAAGAGCTTCTTAAAATTAGATATTCCAGATACACTTTTGAACTTCATTGAAATTTCATTTATATCCTATTTTGTAAACACTCCAAAATATTCAATACATAGAATGTTTCAAAAATAAGTCGATATTATTATCAATGGCTTTTACATTGGTCTTCTATTTTATCTGTGCATACAGAGCCACTATAAACTAAGCTGCTTAAAAACTCAATTTTGCAGTCATTATTCTGCATGTCAAATATAAAATGCAGGAGACTGTGTGTGAAGAGAATCACGATAACCTTCAGAGGACAACTAAACATAATTCAGATAGTTTGTTCACAGTGAGCATTAGTCTTTAATGGTTATTGTGAATGTCTGGGATATGCCTGTTTAAAAAGTTCTCAAAAGTACGTACTTACCTGTCTATTCTTTGGTAAGGTGCTACTTTTTTAATTTCAAAATATAGTAGATTAGTTCCACGCAGACGTATTCATATATGGAATGAAGGAACTGATTTTGTATCTTGTCCACTGTTGACCCAAGCTAAATGATGAAATTTGAATGGTTAAAAATGTGCCAGAAATGTACATTTGTAAATATGCTGCCATGTGGTGTGACTGTACATCTCTGCTATCCAAAATTGAAAACAGTTTTAGAAAATACACTTCTAGTATCTCATTTTGAAATGCTTTCCAGTAAAGGAGGCATTTTGAGCAAATAATTTTCCTTTGTTTTTCTGTTTTAATTGTTGGAACACAACTTTTCAGACGAAAGATCTTAAAAATTTAATTTTAAATTCTTTACTCTGAATATAGATGTGTGTGTATATACATTTATATAAAATATGCTGTGCAAATAACATCATCCAAAATGATTTTAACTTTAAAGCTCAGACTAAAATTGTGGAGAGTAGAATTGTCTCCAAAAAATGTAACGTGTATAAAAGGAATCATTGCAATTAAATAATTAAAAAACATTAATCATTGCAGAAAAATGAAGACATTATTTCAGCTGGGTTCAACTTCTTGATCTCTGCATTCAGTTCTAGGGACATGCATTTATCTTCCTTAATTTTATGACAGGCCTGACTGTCCCTGCCCAGCCCTCCAGGGCTCTTCCCATGCTGCCCCCAGCCCGGGACCCCATGGCTGCCCCCAGCCCGGGACCCCATGGCTGCCCCCCAGGGCTGTCAGCCACCGCCTCAGCAATGCCACAGCAGGGCTGGTCTCCACAGCCCTGCCCTGCCCGGCCATGGGCCTCACTGGGACAGGCCTACCCACGGGCGCATGTTCCAGCCTGGCCTCAGCCTGGCCTCATCCTCAGGGAGGTACCTGTTGCCCAGGGAGGGGGCTGTCTGGCTGCCCCTCTGCTGCCCTGCCCCTGGCTAGGGCAGTGGGCCCTGCCTGCCAGGCTCTGCCACCACCCACCTGGGGACACCCTGACATTCCCGGCACCAGACTTGACCATTTCCTGCTCTCTTTAGTCACTGGTATGAAAATGTGGTAAGAAAAAAAAAAAAAAATCAAACAATCAAACAAGCAAGGCCAACTAGAAGCAGTGTGATGGTGTTTTTGTGTCACTTGGATTTTGAGTTTCCAGCTAATAATGGAAATATGGAAATGCCATAGGTGTGTTTTAGCCACGCTGGAACTACCTGGGGTGGATGTGCCTATCTCTTTTCGTGAGTGACCACTCCAACACAGCTTTTACAAAAAAAACCAAAACCAGTAAGGAAACAAGCCTACCCTTCATACAAATATACAGTAGAATAGTTGAGGTAAATAAGTTGGTTTTAAAAGTGATCACACAGTTCCTGCTGAGACCTCTGTTTTTCAGCATTTTCAGAAATGATTTGGAAGAAGAGACTGAAGGATGATGTGAGTAAATTTTCTAGGGATACTATAGTACTTGAGATTGCAAAGACAAGAGTAAACTATGAAGGATTATGGAAGGAACTTATACGCTAAATAAATGTCCCTTGTCATTACAATGTCTTCTCAATACAGATAAACTGTAAATGACCCAGGAAAAAAAGCAGTTAAATACAAATCATGAGCTCTGACTATTTGTATTTTTTTTTCAGGAACTACATGTACTGGTCATAATATATACTTTATGAAAAGTTCATTTCTGTGCTCAGCAGTGCTCCAGAAAATAAACAGACTGCTAACAATTTTTAAGAAAGAAGCAAGGAGCAAAACAGAAAACACTATTATGCTGTTGATAAATCCATGGGCCACCTGCATTCTGACTGCTGTGGCCAGATGGGTCCCTAATCTAATAAAAAAATGAAAAAGTAGAGCCAGAAAAGCTTCAAAGAAGGACCAAGATAATCAAAGCTGTGGAATGGCCTCTGTACAAGGAAGTACTGGACAGAGATGGGACAGAGATGAATAAAATCAGAAGTGGCATGGAGATGGTGGATAGATATGGGTTACTCACTGTCTCTCCCAGTACAAGGGTTAGGGAAAAGCAGATATCATTATCATATCATAGAATCATAGAATGGTTTGGGTTGGAAAGGACCTTAAAGATCATCAAGTTCCAGCCCCCCCGCCATGGGCAGGGACACCCTCCACTGGACCAGGTTGCAGTAGACTTAAGATGCAAGGCAAACAGCTGGAGTTGATTATTCATTAGTAGTGTAATTCAGCTGTGGAACTTCCAGATTTTACAATTTCGTGAGTGGTAATACCTTACATAAGCTCAAGGGGTAGCCGGACAAGTTCATAGAATTCAGAAGGCTATTAAATGTAAATCCACTATCTGCAGTTCAGGAAATGACTGAACTGCAAACTGTGAAATCCAGGAAAATTATTCCAGGAAGGTTTTGATACCTTTTTATCCTGCTCTTATGCTTCTCTGTACGTATCTGGTTTTGAGTACTCCTGAAGAAAGACTGGGCGTAGTTGGGCCATTGGCCTGATCTGGATCAATCTTATGGCTTATCAACAGGACTGCTATCTTGAGGTCTGATACGTTAGCTAACGGAGAAACTGAGAGCAGTAGTACGTTTATTTTCCTGTAAGGATACATCTACCAGAAGGCGAAGGTTTTGTATTCCATAAGAATGTGTTTTGCATGTGTTTTTGTACAGCAGAAAAGTGTTAAGGCTCAGGAACACCTGCAGTCCGCTCCAGGTCACAGAGGGAGACGTGTCTATGTACCTCAGACCTTTCCGCATAGCTCCTCTAAGCTTGGTGCTTTGCATTCCCTTAAATATCTCTCTCCTCAACTCACATCTAACAACACATAATTTGCATTGTCAGCCTCTTTCCCACTGTTTTTAAAATCCACTGGGAAACTCCTCTACATATTTCTGCCTGATTCCCAAATTTGCACTACAATTCAGACCTTTGACTCATCTTATCCATCTTGTTAACCTCAGGCTCCTTAGCTTCCCTCTGTCTTGCACATTGCTCAGTATGTTGTTTGCTCTCATTTTTTTCATTTTTCTTTTTCCTTTTTTTTTTTTTTTTAATGGGCTCCTAATCACAAACTTTTCTCCCTAAAATCTTACTGAAATTTGGAACCTGTCCTCATCTTCACAGTATTTNCACATTATTTTTTTTTTTCTTTTTTTTTTTTTTTTTTTTTTAATTCTGTACTGGTAACCTTCTGTCCTTTGCCCATTCTCAGTTCATTTCTCCATTTTCCCAGTGTTTGTCACTGCACTCCAACTCCTTGTCTGCTCTTAGTGGACTTTGAAATAACTGGCTACAGTTTAAAAATTTTTTATTTGTGTGCCTTTCCTCCCATTTCTACAATTTCTTCCCCAACCTTCTGTTTTCTGTTTTTTTCCAGATTCTGAGAGATTTTCAGGTGTCTAAAAATACTCTTTTACACATTCTGCACTATCTGGCATATCTGCCTGAGACTGGCAGATACAATACAGGATCTACATGAGACATGCTCTTTTGAAATGGCAGCTGGTCATCAAGAGCATCTGAATAGAACCATCTCATGGCATCTAAAATAGCATTATATTCTTCTGTTCAGACATCTGGATCATTCCTTCTGTGTCCCAGCTAAAGCTTATCTTTCCACAGTCTGGCATTGCTTCCTGGATGCAGGCAAGGAAATGATTTAGAGACTATTTTTATGCTTTACTTCCATCTCCACAGACCAAGAACAATTGTTAGCACAGAACTTCAAAGCTGTCCTTCCATTTAGGCTGACAGGGGCTCAGTCACTCTGTTAAGGATGTCCCATGTGTTTCAGCTGTTTTGTTAAGCTCTGAAAAGCATCTGCTGAGCATGAAGGGCTTATATGTTGACTGAATTCACATGGATTTTTGCAGGGACAGTAAAACACAGGTTCTTCAGACAGGTTCCCAATGCCAGATCCCTGTTGCAAAGTAGAGTTTTATAGCTGTCAACAGAAAAGGTGTTGAGGGGGTTTTCTTACACATACATGCACCCACCTATGTATTTCCTTTACTTTTTTCTCATATAGTACTTAATTACTTATTTTCTATAATGTCTATCCTAGATAGACTGAAAATTCTTCCCTAAGGTCTAAATTAGTTTTCAGCAAATGATAACAAAATCTCTAATGTAAAAATCAGTATTTATAAAAGATAGTATTACTGACCTATCCTTTAAATGAACATTTCAGTTGGTCTAAAAATGGCAAAAGTGAAATAGCCTTTTTTAAGGCTTTTTTAAGGTTTATGAAGAATTTTTTTTAAGTTTCTGTAATTTTTTATACTTTTCATACAACTGTCTGTCTTTTAGAAAAAAATAGTCTGTATTTCTGATAGACGACTCTTTTATTTATATCCTAGAATAAAAGGTTTGTTTTTTTAAAAAATACTGCCTTAGGGGTTTTTATGGTTTGAATGTTTTTTTGTACGTGGCATTTTTTGGTGGTTTGGGTTTTTTGGCTTCATTCAACTGCTATTTTTTTTTAAGAGGCTGTGATTTAGAAAAGATAGCAAGCTACAAATTGGGTTTTGTTAAAGTTCATTAATTGAATAATCTATTCCTAACAATAAATGGTTGAATCACTGTTTAAATGCTTTTATTTAGCCATTTATATAAAATATTTACATGCCTACTGTTACAAATGTCTGAAACAACTGAAACAACCCAGGACATTCCTGCATGAGATGCATAAATTTACCACTGTAACAAGATGACAGTAAATATAGCTTAGAACAGAAGTGTCACGTTTCTATACCTGTACTTCTAGGAATCCAATATCCTTTGTTTTGTGAACCAAGTAATCTCACAACAACTACATAGGTAAAACTAAGCCACCACTATCTATAGGAATGTATCCTGACAGATAATCAGTGAAGAATAAAACCCACTCAATGTCCAGAGCAGGAAATTTCTCAGAAGACAGTTCAATCTCTAATCTCTCAGTCCTGATTCTCAAGGGAACTAAAACTCCTCACAAAAATTAAATTAAAATTCATAACTCTACTGGATACAAAACCCCACAACTTCTGTAAAGATAATGGGTTTGTAACACATTGTTGCAGTCCTCATCGAATCCCAAACCCAGTAAAGTTTTGTGTTCCACAGTTCATGAACTACTTCTCTCTTTCCCCTAAGAGATAACTAACCATCTCTCCACCTCTCTCTCTCTTGTGTTTTCCCTGTCCACTTTACCTTAGTCACAGGTATATCAAGTATCTTTCTTTTTCAGAGACGATGATCTAAAGAATACATATTCATCTAAACCTCTGCTAGCCTGTGATTCACACTAGGTTTGACATCTGAATCTCTTTTTAACCCGAGGAAGAATTAGAGTTCCTGAAAGCTTGTCTGATTTTTCCAGCTATATTTACTGGTTAAATAAAAGCTACTATTATCTGTGTAAAGAAGACTTGTCCTGCATTTTTCCTTGTCCAGACTTCTTTTTCTACAGACACAAAAGCTAGAGTTCAGAGGCAGATTTTAAAGTCACATATATAGTTGAAAAGGTATATATAGATTCTCTGCAGCATTTATTTATTATTGTTGTTGGCAGTAGCAATTTTACAGACTGTGGCTGGTTGCACAATCAGGAAAGATGCATACAGACTGGGTCACAAGTGAGTGGCAGGAAGATTGCCAGGAGATGTATTTATCGTGAAAAATTCCAGTAAACTCAGAATGCTCATTAGTGTTTTAAAATAGTGAACACGGATATGACACAGTTTCAGGGAGCTTTTTGATATGGTTTGTTGTTTTTTTTTTTTTGTTGGTTTGTTTGTTTTTTAAAATATGTTCTTTTCCACTTATGTGCTAGCTCTAGTGTTCTTATATGCCCGTGAACCTTAGGAAACCTGGCACAATTTTGGGGATTAGGAATCTTCCCAGGCATGTTTTTCTTGCTTATCTGTGTTATGGATTTACATAATTCTTGTTTTAATAAAGAAGCAATTTGCTCTTAGCATTTTCCAAAAGGCCAGTCTTGCTTGCAGTGGATGCATCAGTATACATGAACCAATTTTAAGCATTAGGCCTGATTACACATTGGATAAGAGATCCTGTATGCCAAGTCTTTGGCTGGGTTTACAAAGGCGTAAAGAGCTTCAATGTGTCATTAAATAACCTGTGTAGAACCTCAGCCTTGGAACTTATTCTTAAAACACTTAGTTCTCTACAATTACTGGTGAAAGGGGTGGAGGATATCAGCAGATACTTACGGAGTAAAAGACTCTCCAATAAGAAAATATGCCGCTAATATCCCACTCCTTAGTATGAGTATGTATTCAGACTTCTATACTGGGTAATGAGAAGGTAGCTTTCCTAGATTTGTGTGGGGTAAGTAAAATATCAGATGTCTGGCACAGCATTCTGTCTGGTCTGTTATGTCTGCTTTCTCAGATTATAAAAGTTGGGGGGAAAAAGCAATAACAGGAGTGCTAGTTTATGTCTTTGGGTTTACTAATGGTCTTTTTGTTGAAGGGAAAAATAAGTTAAAGATGATGAGTGCTTGGGATTAGCAAGCCTCAGTTATAGAAGTGTATTAAATTCTTTTATGCAGATCCTCTTCCCAAATAGCTGGGTGTAAAAGTGTCTTGCTCTATCTTGCAGTAAAATCTTTCAGGAAATCAAATATCCTCTTTAACCTGTTAAAATATTTGGACTGTAGGAATGGAGTTACAGAAATAAACGATATTGACTTCAAGATAATTGGAAATAAAGTCTTTAAAGGACAGTTTTAGAACTGGAATTGTTATTCATTGTAAGAATACATTTTTCTCATGCACAAGATTGTATTGCTAGATCCTAAGACAAAACTATCTCATGCTAGCAGCATTAAAACAAAAAAAGAAGGAAGGATGGCCTGTTAACATAAAAATCAGGTCATAAATAATATAAAACAAATCTATTTTTTATGTAAATAAAAAATTGATAAGCTTAGCATATATCTGTGCCTGTTTACCCCGTTTTGCTTCTATTAA
>VZTO01019900.1:1486-35567 GCA_013400615.1 Syrrhaptes paradoxus | reverse complement strand
TTAAGCATCCCACATTACAGCAACCTTCCAGTACAAGTTTCATTACGTTGAGAAAAAGTTCCTATACACAATTTGCTTAGCTGCAGGCTCTGCCATCCCCTACAGATACCAAAAGCCACGAGAATAACTGCCATATGGAAAAACATCAAGAAAAGAAACAAAGTAGCAGCCAGATTCCTCAAGAATACTAAGGAAAGAAAGGAAAAAAGGTAATAGAGGATAACATGCAAAAAAACCCACTGTCAAGCAAATGCAAAAAAAAAAGCGCATTATAAAACGTTGCAGAAAGGGTAATACTCGCCAAGTGTACTCAGCACTACGACATCTCATGCCTACCAGCCCTGCCTTCACTTTTAGTTGCTGTGCTTCAGAAAAGTTTTAGAACAAGCAGAGAGCAATTACTGTAATGAGTTGAATTTAACATAAAGAAAAGATGGGGAAAGAAATAACTGTGTTTAAGTAAATAACTGACTACCTCAAGGAAGAAGAGAAGTGGCAGTGGACAGAATAAGAACTAATGGTCTTGAACTGCACCAAGAGATTGAGATTAGACTTCAGGAAAATCTTTTCCTAACAGCAACACACTGAAACATATTGCCTAGGTAGATGACCATCTTCATCAGTGCATTGCTTCAAAGTACGCTTCAAAAGCGTTTGAACCACCGCTTCTCCTACCCTGACCCAGGGGACAAGACTACCATGTTCTAATGAATTTTTTTTCCAGCTCTGGTTTTTGGTTTGCTGTTTAACAACATTTGCCTCAGCCTCCACGATGAGACAGGAGTGCTCCTAACTGTTTTACATATCAGTCCTATCTTGCTTGTTAAATATATAGAAAGTTAATAAGAGCTTGTAACAGTTACATAATCTTAACCTTTTAAATTGCTGTTCTTCTCCATTAAGCAGGAGAAGCATTCTAAAGATGCTTGGTCATTAATAGGCTGCTTTTCTCCTGCATTGCCGTGAATAAAGTCAGATATAGTATCACTAAAGCATGTCCTAGAAACATGTTTCATGCATCCAGAATCAGAAATAAATTTTAAAAGGTGTGGAGAACAGAGAGGGGGGTTTCTAACACCAGTTCTAGATGGATACAGCATACCATCACCAGATTCAAATCAGGTAGTGTTTTAGAACCAAGACTTTTTTTTTTTTCCTGTACATAATATTTTTTTTAAAAAATTTCCTTTATTGAATTTTNAATAAATGGGAAGTTAGCTGCTTCCTTCTCTTTTCTGTGAATATGCTTGTTTCATTATCAATTTTTTTCCCTCCACAGCACATTTTATAACCAAAGTGTCATTGCATTAAAAATTTTAGCCTCATTTGCATAACGTTAATAGCACAAAGGCAGGTGTGCTTAACTACCCATACAGAAACAGGATTGCTGCAGCCCTGGAAGAAATGGATCCACTTGCCAGCACAGAGGCTGAACAATGAAGCACACTAAGTTGCTGCCAGTTCAAAAGAAATCTTTTACAATCAGCTTTCTGATGAACCTCAAATCTACTGATAGTACTTCACTAAGAGTAAGCTGAGTCACACCTAATAAGCTTAAAGATGTCAAACACAAGATAAATAAAATGTTTTTAATGTTGGTGTGATCCATGATGTTATTATGCCAAAGGCTGAGTATTCAAGTGCTTTCTACTGGAGCTGCAGCTCTATGCAGACAAACAAAGCTATGGTATTCTCTACCAACTACATGGTAAGTTTCTTACCACATCATATAACAACCATAACATACAAGAATAAGCTCTGTTTGTACAAATGACTACATTAGTTCTACAATTATAGAACAATTAAGTTGTAAGAGACCTGCTCAAAGCAGGGACAAACGTGAAGGCTGATCAAGTTGCCCAAAATTCTGTCCATTCTAGTTCTGAATATCTACAAGGATGGAGATACCACAACCTCTCTGGGCTGTTCCAGTGTTTGACCATCCTCACAGTAAACAATTTCCATTTTATCTCATTGGACTCTCTTGTTGTGACTTGTACTCACTGGCCCTTGTCCTTTTGCTCTGCAACTCTGAGAAGAGTCTGCTTGCCTTCCCACTTGGTAGATGAAGACAGCAACTAAAATCCCTCCTTAACCTCCTCAAGGTTGAACAAACTGAGCTTCTTCTTCATACATCCTGTGCTCCAGTCCTCTAACCATTTAGGTGGCCCTAAAAACTTTTGTCCTAAATTCACCATTAACCCATTACCTTCAGGCTTGCTTACTGGAATGACTACGGCTATGGACTGAATGAAGGGGAAATGGCAGTGGAACTGTTCCAGACTTCCCACCCTGCAGCTGATCTTACAAAGCCCAAGCTGAATGCCATATGGGAAAGATCAGCAGAGTAACAGGCAAGTTTTCACTAGTGATTTTTTTAATAAAAAACTGTTAAAGCATTGCAACAGCAGCTGGCCTCGTAGAGGACAGGACAGAGGACAGTAATAGAACAAGAAAGGATTACACTCAGGAAAGGACAGATTCAGGCAACCTTTATTCTTTACTGAAGATATGGTGAAAAAAAAAATCAGAAAAATGTCAGTATCCTAATTGGAAGTACTTGTTGCACTTCATACCTATGAACAGATCATGCTTCTGTTGTGCTAAGAAAAAAGTAACAAGCATATGATCAGAGTTATGAAATCTTCAATGCAGGCAAGAGCTAATAGACTATTTCAGTTTGGAAAAGAAAATGGTTAGGAGGAGTAGAGAGATAACACACACTAATCATGAGTAATATCTAGATAAGGTGAACAGGAAATGATTTCTGAGAAATACTTACTGGAGCAAACAGCAACAACTGCATTTACCAGAAAACAACTATGAAATTAAAAGGAAATAAACCTCCACACATTACATAAATCAGAGAACTTAACTGCCACCTGACATTGTAAAAACCAAAGTGAAAAGGAGATCAAAAGAGTTATTAGACCAACTAAAGAAAGATCCACTGAAAACTTAACTCAATAAAACTACTACAAACTCAGGTCAAGAAATTCCTGAGCCACACTGTGCTGGAAACTTCAGTAGCATACTGGGAAACTTCCTTCCTTGTACCCCAATCCGAAATATTTAATTTCTCCAACATGCGTCTGGGACAAGATACTACATTGCATGGTCACTGACACAACCATTTGCTCCCCTCTTCCCTTCTGACTAATGCAATGGCCTCATTTACCTGCTAAACCCTTTCCATTTGCACAAAGAGAGACTAGAAGAATTTCCAGATATTACTGAAGAGTAGATAATTTCTCTGAAACTGAGAAATTGGTCTAACACTTCAGAAAAGTCTTCCTGGAGATGCTTTCTGTCACTAGGGCAGCTAAGCAGGTTTGAAATAAGCTTCATACAGCAAAGTTAAGTAATAATAGTATGTCCGAGGTCTGCTGTTGCTCATCTCAGCTAACATTCTATAACAGCTACAGTTGAATTGACCAGAAACCCCTGTGGATACAGAATCTAATCAGTAATACCATAACATATAACTAAAATAACCAGCAACTTCTATGCAGTGACAGTTGTTGCTCTTAAAATAATTTAAACATATCACAGTGGTAATTGACTTGGCATTTTTCATGCTAAAAGACTATGTTTTCTTTATGCATTTCTCTCTTACTTATATTAATCTTTTTAGGGTGGTAAGATATTAAAGAAGAGCCAAGTTAAGTTATGACAAGGAAGTCATTCGAACACCACCCACTCTCCACTCCTGCCTTGCTAAAGCAATTGAACAATAAATTGCACTCGCAGAAAAAGAACTGTGCAATTGCCTAGTCACGCTACAAGCTAAACTGAACAGCATCAACTACTTAGTTCAGTTCTCTATTTAGAGAATCTATCTGCAGTGCTTTTCTAAAGGAAAGCACAATCTTAATTTTCTTCCAGCATGGCTACATCCATTTGAAATAAAGAATTCTTCCCACCCCGCAAATTAGGTCCTTTTAGAGCATGAGTGTTCTCTGCAGAACTGCTAAACATCATCAGTTTTTCAATTAATCTTACCAAAAGCACATTGCTAACAACCGTCCACAGTAAAAAAAAAAGACACAGTGCACACTATTCATATCCATCTATCTTTAAGAACTCAAAACTATGTGATTACAGGCTAAGCACCCAAGCTGTAACTACACTTCCAAATTATATCCACTTCATCAATTCTGCTGACTAGATTAGCTAGCAAGAATGCTGCACTACCCATTGTTCTCCCATTCCTTTCACTATTTTCTAAGTCTTCAGTGGGAGGGGTTGTTAGTACACTCTCGCAGATATTTCTGTTTTATCACTTGACATTTTATCTGTGGCTTCCTTCTCTCATAAGCTTTCTTCCTCTCATTGTCCCTCTGCAATGTATACCTCTTCTACATGTTTCCTTCATCGTATTACCTTTCCCTCATGTTCCAAACAGGAAAGTAAAGCAAGTAAACCTGCCTACTAGAGCAGTCAGCTCTTCCTCCTACCCCCACCTCCCTCCAAGTTTATCACCTGTTCCTTCACAGAGATTCATACAGGGTCTTCCAACTCTCCCTCCTAGCAAGGGCCATGAGAGAGGGACCTCCAACTCCCAAAATTAATTCTTCCCCTTTCCAAGACAATATTCCCAAGAGAATATTCCTCATATCTGATTGTTTCCTCGAAGGAAGCAATCCTACCTAATGGAGAAGCTCTGAACAAATGCAGAAAATAACATTAATCTGGAATTTAATTACTGGACTACAATCAAGTTTACTTTTCCCTTGAGGTCCTTGCATTAGCGTAGCTCCACTGCAATACCAGAAACAGATGAAGGAAAAGACTGCAAGGTTTAAAAGGTTACTATGTCATTTTATGATCTCAGAAACACTGGACTGAGTGCGAACATGCATATCAACTCTTTAGCAATCAAGATCACTAAAAGAACACAGAGCTCAGACAAGCACAACTGAGCATTTCTCAATGGACAGCACTGATAAAGTCCTCACCAAAAGGATTTCTCAATAGAAGAACAACTCCACTATACTTCAGCAAGACTCCAACCCTATCATTTCTTCATTTGCTAAAACCTCCATTAAGTAAGTTGCTAAGTAAGCCAATTTTAGAAGGATTTGAGCTGCCTACTATGCTATACTATCTTTCTGCCAAAACATCCTCAGAGGGAAGGCATTGATTTTGCCTATCCTCTCACACACAGAGCTTCCTTTCAAAAACCTCAATTAAGCTGCAAGTGGGATAGGATATATTCATTTAAGCTTTCGACAACAGCGTCATAGTATCTCCTCCCTCACAAGAGCTACTGGAACTAAACCCAACCTACATGTGGAAGTGCAGCTTCTGAGTCTTCTCCTGATTGTCAATTCCATTGAGGAACATCAGGATTCAGCCCCACAATTCCAATTATGTTTTACCATGGCCACATTAAATACGATATTATGAGGTTTAACTGACAATTCATAGCATTCTCTTCGTAAACATCCAAGAATCACAGTATCTACAAATACCCAGACTTTGCGTGGGCTATGACTGTACTATGTTGGTATCACAAAATGCTGATGAAGAATGACTCTGGCTCACTAGTTACAGCTACCCCGTGAAACTGACACATAACCAGGGCCAGAAAGATATTTTTCTCTAAACTTCACAACTAATCAATAGTTTTGCCTTTTTTTTTTTAATAAACACACATTATGGCTAGCATTTACAACTTATTGCTATAGAGTCAACTTTCCCCCTCAAATTTCACAAACAGCAGAAAACTCAAGTTATCCCTCCCTAGGGATGCACGTGGTGCTCTCGCTTACAATAAGAAAGCAACACGACCTCCTGACCACCAAGTAACAGCCACAAAAGCTGTTCAGCTGAGGGACAAGCAGGCTGTGCGGAACTTCTACACATTCATCTCCCCTCCACTCACGTGGTGAAGGGACAGAACAGCTCAGGGCGCTGGTTCGGATCTTTGCCTGACTTCCAGCCCGCTAAGGGAGTTTCCAAGGGCTGGCATCTTGTGGGACAGCGCTACAAAAATACTACCTGAACCCCAAGGGTGCCGTCACGAGAAGCAGCATCCCCGCGAGGTCTGCTGTCCAACCCCCCCCTCCCCTTGCGCGCTCCCCCGCGGGACGCCAGCCGTGGGAGCGGCCGCCCTCAGGGCAGATGTCTCTCGCCTCGCACGGGGGCCGCGCCGGGCCTGCCTCCTCCTCCTCAGGGAGAGACAAGCCGGCGACAAACCTTCCCGCCGGGAACTCACCAGAAGAGCGGGAGGAAGGAAGCGGCTCCGAGAGCCCCCGTTTTGGCGGGTGCCCACCCGAGAGGGCCCGCGTGGGGAGCGCGCTGAGGTGCCTCCCGCCGCCGCCTCACCTTATTGCAGTAGGGGCAGTAGCTCTTGCTGAAGATCATGACGCGGTGGGTGGCGATGAGGGTCCGTACGCGGAGCTTCAGGCCATCCCAGTCCGGGAGCTGGGTCTGGCCCGGCGGCGGCATGGCGGGACCGGCGGCTGAGGCGGGGAGCGACGAGCTACAACCGCCCAGCGTGCGCCCGCCTCACGCAACGGCCGCGCCGCCGCCCGACGCCCGCACTGACCCTCAGCCTCAGCCCGCCCCTTCCGGAGCGGAGAAGGTGACGAGCGGGACCGACCAATCCTTCGGCGGGGGGGGATGAACTGCTTTCTGCCCCTTTTTTTCAGCGGCACACACTATGGATCTTTATAAAGTAATAAAAATATATTTAACACACGATAGAAGCGTTACTATTTACTAAAGGAGATGCAGAGAGCGATAAACTTCCATTTTTTTAAGCCGCTTCTCCCCTCTGAGAGCAGGTGTGGAATAACCCACGAGGAGGCAGACGGGAGGGCGCATGCGCAGGGGGCGCCGCGTTGCCCAGGCGGCGGGAGGGGTGGCGTGGCCTTGGCCGGTGCCGGTCTGTCTCTACTGTGGCCACCCCCAGCGCCCGTCCGCTCGTCCCGCGGCGCCTCCAAAGCCCGGGGAGGACAAACAGTTCCGTCCGGGAGCGACAGGAAGGGACAGGCGGGACCTGGGGCTGGCTTGGGGGTCCTCGGCCTTTCCGCCGCCTTCCGTCCTCACCCCGAGGTGGCGGCGATCGGTCCGTGTCCCCACGTGGAGCAGATACCCGCAGCGGCCGGCTTTGTGCCCGCTGGGTGCTCTGTACATTAGGGCAAAGTGTGTGGGGGGGTAAGCGGCCTTCTCCAGGGCGAGGGCAGCTTCCCCCGGCTGCCTTCACCTGCCACTTGGGTCCCTTACAGAGGGCAGAAGGGGTGCAGGTGGGGGTTCTGTAATAAAATGAATTTAAGGCTTGAGAACACATAAGGCAGCAAAAGAAACTCCCTTTTCTTACCCATTGTAGAGTTGAAGGGGATGCTGAAGCCTCTGGTAGTGCTTATCATTAGACACCTCTCTGATGAGACTGATTGTTCTCTTCCCAAGAATCAGAGTAATTGTCATGACAAAGATGGACAGGGAGGTGCTGGCATAACAGTGGAAAGAGCCTGGATCCAGGCACAGAGCAGGAGGAATCCTGCCTGGTTATTCCCCTGCTTTTTTTTTTTTTTGGGTGGGAAACGGCAGGGTGCTGAGGTCCCAAGAGCCTGCTCATCTCCCTGCGGAGCAAGCCAGTGTTCACCAAGTGCAGTAACAGCTTGCTGTAAACCGCCGTAAGGGGTTGCCCTGGTTTAACGTCTAAGAACTTGGCTAATGTTAATAAATCAAACCCTGCAAGCTTCTGAGTGACATTATTTCCCTTAGGTGAAGAGCGGTTTAATAGAGTTCAATAGTTTGTCCCAAAGCAGGCGATGAAGTCCAGTGCTCCCTCCCATGCCTGTCACAGACCAGCCCTACTGCTCTTTACTAATGCTAAAAATAATCGTGTGTAAAAGCTGTAATGCCACCACGGATGAAAATGGGTCTGGTGGGGCACAACTGAATTAACGTGCTTCGTTCCTTTTTGATCACGTGTATCTGTGGTGTTCGTTACCCACTGAGCTTGAAAAAATGTATATTACATTTATATAAATGTTGGTGATGAAAGAGTGCCAGACTAAGACTGTTTCTACACTCCCCACAGAGAAAAACAAATCCAAGTTTTCAGCTTCTTGTTTTAGTATCAGCATGCAGGAAAGCAGATCCGGTACCTGCAGCTCCTGAGGTCTGATATAACGTGGAGGGGCCAAAACTATCTGCTGTACTTTGTTCATAGTCCAGCCAAAATTGCTTGTTTGGTTCCTAACTTTGGCTAACTGCTGTCCCTCCTTTTACCTGATGAGAAACATCATTACCCTTAGTATTCTTACAGGAATAAATATTGCTAGTTCAAGAGTTTGTGTCACTGTCTGAAGGTTGGTGGGTTTTCATATTGAAGTTGGCATCCAGCAGCTCCAGAAAGGTCAGAGGATGTCATAAATATTCAAAATAGCTTTTTCTGTTGAAACACTCAACACTGATGGCAATGTGCCAAGTCCTCTGAGGAATAAATATTCAAGGCAAATTGTGTCACTCGAGAGGTTTTTTCCCTTCTGTGCTCTGTCTGCTGTTGGTTACTATTATCCTTGTTACTTTAGAGCAAGAACGGGGTAATGGTTTTAAACTAAAAGAGGGGAGATTCAGACTGGGTAAAAGGAAATTTTTTGCTATGAGAGTGGTGAAACACTGGCACAGGTTGCCCAGAGACGGGAGATGCCCACATCCTGGGAAACATTCCAGGTTGGGTTGGACGGGGCTCTGAGCGATCTAGTGGAAGATGTCCCTGCTCATTGCAGGGGGGTTGGACTAGATGAGCTCCATGGTCCCTTCCAACCCCAACCACTCTGTGATTGTGTGAAGGGTGGCTGAGGGGGACAGTGTCAGCTCAGAACACCCGTGGGTGATCTGGCAGCACTCTAGTGGCAGTATCTCGCTTAGCTTTGCTTTCCTCAAGGCTGGAGCGGAGGAGAGAGCAGGGAGGTGCGATCTTGCCGTGTTGGCAGTCGCTGTTTATGGTTGAGAGAAGGAAAGGATTGAACTCCTGAGAAAGAAGACGGAGGACAACTGCTCAGTTCTGGAGAGGACGGGACTGCCATGTTAGTGTCTTGCCCGTGCACCTCGATGGCTTCTAGGAGCTCTGCTTATTAAGTCTCTCTTCTGTTCTGGGGTTTCTCCTTCAGAATACCAGATTGTGTTCAGCTCTCAGTGTACAATTCTTCAGGTGTGCTGGGGGTAGATCTCAGGGGCTGACCAGAGCTCTCTGAACAACCATTCCGCTCGCTAGGAGNACTCTAGTGGCAGTATCTCGCTTAGCTTTGCTTTCCTCAAGGCTGGAGCGGAGGAGAGAGCAGGGAGGTGCGATCTTGCTGTGTTGGCAGTCGCTGTTTATGGTTGAGAGAAGGAAAGGATTGAACTCCGGAGAAAGAAGATGGAAGACAACTGCTCAGTTCTGGAGAGGACGGGACTGCCACGTTAGTGTCTTGTCCGTGCACCTCAATGGCTTCTAGGAGCTTCTGCTCTGGGGTTTCTCCCTCAGAATACCCAATCGTGTTCAGCTCTCAATGTACGACTCTTCAGGTGTGCTGGGGGTAGATCTCAGGGGCTGACCAGAGCTCTCTGAACAACCATTCCGCTCGCTAGGAGACTACATCGAAATATTGGAAACAGCAGAAGTGTCATGAACATTTCTGAACGAAGCTGTTTGCAAGAAGAGATTTTGAGGAAGGGGCAAGTGGCTTGTGGAAAGAACCAGGAAACTGTTTTAGACGTAGGAATGTGAAAGTCTTGTTTAATAAAGGTTTAAGCATGCCCTAGCTGTGGCTCCCTGCAGGGCAGTCAGCGGCTGTACAAAGAGTTTATAGGATGATAGTAAACTTCCCCGTCTTCCACATGAAAGGCCTTGGTCTGCTTTCTCTAATATAAGCAGACAGAACAAAAGCAACCGGTCTCATTAAGACCGTCCTCTCCTGTGCGTTTCTCACCTTAGTCTGAGGATTAGTAAAAACCAAACCACATAAAACAGTTCTTAATGATGTAGCAAAATGTGCCATGGGGAGGCACTGAGGCAGAAACTGGCAGGAGAGGTTTAACAATAGAATAGAATGGAATGGAATGGAATGGAATGGAATGGAATAGAATAGAATAGAATAGAATAGAATATGTATCATTACAGCAGCTCTTACACAGGTCTAGAGGGCTCTTGGCATCATAACTGTCTGATCCCATATTTAAAAGCCTAAAGCTACACCCCATTCTGAAAAACATGGGGTGAGGCAGGCTCTGCCGTAAAAAAGGCTCCAAAAGACAAATTGATGAAGACAGCAGATGTTGGGAGCATTTCTAAATGAAGTTCTTTGCAAGAAGATATTTGGAGGAAAAGGACCAGGGAACTGTTTTAAACACAACAATGTGAAAGTCTTTAGCCATCCTTTTAATAAAATTAATGTGGCACTGGGCTCGCTCCCATTCCTCAGGTACATTCAAATAGCTGTGAGCCTTGATGCTGCTGAAGGGAGTCAATTTAACAGTGAAGAACAGCCAGAGAGCTCCTTCCCAGCCACATCCCTCTGTTCCTTGGCTCAGTCCTCACGTCACAGCAGAGGAAAGAGCGTGACCTGTCTCCAGCTTTATATCCCATTGCGGATCTGTCTATGGAGTGGTATTCCCTAAGGTTGCTGCCTCTTTTATCCATCCAGAATGCTGTAACACAGCTAAAAAAGAGTAGAGAATGTGTCTTAA
This sequence comes from Syrrhaptes paradoxus, assembly GCA_013400615.1. NCBI lineage: Eukaryota > Metazoa > Chordata > Aves > Pterocliformes > Pteroclidae > Syrrhaptes > Syrrhaptes paradoxus. The sequence goes on along the minus strand of VZTO01019900.1, from coordinate 24,881 downwards.
AGATCAAGAAAGTGACAAAAAGCCATAAACTGTGTCCTAATTCTTTCTCACATTATTCCGGTGCCTTCTCTGACCTTCTGGGAACTTACCCTGTCTGCACCAGGAGAAGAATAAGGGTGCTGCGTGTTAGAACTGCCTTTCCTGCTTTGGAGAAGGAGCTCCAGATCTCCCCAAAGCCACAAGCATTTCATGGGTAGAAGGAAGAGAAGAGAGGCTGGATATTTCTTCAAAAAAAAACCAAAAAAAACCCAAAAAAAACCACCAAACCAACAAAAACCCAAAACCAACTGGCTATCCTTGAATTACCGTAGAAATCAGTCATAAGCCAGGAGAGAGGCAACATCTTTAGCCATGAGCACGGTTACGCCCTTTGTCAACGCTAACAATGGAGAGTTCATGGAGACTGAGCCATGCTGGGGGCTGTTGGAAACCTGGTTTGGTAGCCGGTCATTTGGGCGATGTGCAGATGGCCCGCAGCTCAGAATTTATGGGTTCGTGTTCATGGCAAGTGATGTCAAAAGTCTGGTCTATTCGCAAATTTTGGCACCATTATTACCATCAACTCGTTGGAGTGCTGATGGTACACATCGTACAGAGCATGTCATGACCCTCTGCTCCAGCTCTGAGACTGGGAGAGGCTTTTGGATCATAAGAGAATTTTGCCAGGGAGAAAGGGGGAAAAAAAAGGAAAATAAGCTCTTCACCTGAATAGCAGGACTCTCTAGGAAGGACTGGGCGTAGCAATAACTTCTGTTAGCTGTGGTCGTGCTAAAATACAGCGAGCACACACACAGCAGAGGGCAATCACATCTTCATTGCTGGAAAAATTCAACATCACACCCAGAAAAGCTTGTCTGGACAGTGGTGGAGCATTGAAATGAGACCTCGATGTTAGCTGCTATTGAGAAGTCAATGGGGGGAGCTCAAGACCCACCAGGAATAGTTTTTCTTCAAGCTCTTGAACAAATAGTGAGAAGCTGTTGTGCTCCATTTTAAAGGATGCCAGAAACAAGGCAGTTAAAAAGAAATAATCAAAGTGGAAGAGTTAGGACCCGCATCTGCTAATGATGTACACATGTATTTTTTTCCATGCAACTCATGCTTCTGAAGTCGTAAATGACAGAGTGGGTGCTTTCAGTTTGCTTTCCTGGTTTTGCAAACCATCTGCTGGTTTGTGCCTGCAAACGAGAGATGGCTGTATGTCTGCTTTTCTGCAGACGTGATGTTGGTGGTCCTCCGTTTCAAAATTTGTCTTGGGAGTCTGATGAATGTGTCTCAACTAATCTTACCCATCACCCTTTCAGTCTAAAGCGTGTGGTTATTGCCCCTTGAATAATGTTAAATTTTGATTAGTATCATCATTATAAAGCCCCAAGGTGAGCATGAGGTTTTCTGAATGCATCATGATTCGGTTGCCAGCCCTTAGGCTCGGTGAACATCTCCTCCCGTAGGCGTGGGGCACAAGGTTTGTTGATGATGTTACACATATTGTACAATAAACAGCAGCATAAATAGCTCCAGGTCTTCTTCCCCAGGCGGCTGCAGTGAGAGGGAAAGCAATGAGGCTGCCAGGCTCCAAGGATCTGTGCAGCCCAGGGTCTCCCTTTGCCCGGGTGAAGCTTTAATGAAGTCAGAGAGACTCAGGCTGGATCTAAACCTGCGGAATAATGGCCTCGGCAGTTCAGCTGTGCTAAGTGCTGCAAGCCAGAAGCTTTTCTGGAGCTGACAGCAAGTGCTGGTGCTCAGCAGCTTTGCAGGATGAGCTCTTTATTTGCCTGCTTTAACAAACGGCATGGTGTCCCGTCTCCTGTGCACTGCAGTCACCTTTCCATGCTAAGTTTCTTATGAAGGCTTTTTAAAAGAAAAAGAAATGTAGAAATAAAGGATAAAAAAGTCTTTAATCTTTTAGAAAGACGGGAACTTGGCTGTATTTCTAAGCAAAACCAGTTCCTTTAAGTAGTCATATGCTGCACATTTCCCAGGAGAGTATTTTAATGAAGGTTGGGTTGTTTTTTTCTTAATTCTAGTCGGCTTTAGCAAGACAACTCTTTTGCACTTGCAATGCAGGGGTCTTGGCCTGGTGTCTGCTCCCCTTTACATTCCTCACTTCCAGGGATATTCTGAGTGTCTTGATCTGTCCACTGTGACTGTGCTGTTCTCCACTTGAGAGAGAGACGGTCAGAAGTATCACAGGTTAATATTTCAGAACAGAGAATATTCAAATGTTTCCTACAGTTTCTTTAGCTAGGCCAATTTATTTTATCCTGCAGCTGCACAGGAATGCTCGGCAGGGAGGTCAGATAATAAATTCAAAAGCACAGATTTCGACATTGCCTTTTGTCATAGATTTATTATCAAGTGTGTCTCTTAAAGTCTATTTACATGGCTTNATTCAAAAGAAGCCATCCTTTCAGGATTTTCACTGCTTCAGTGGAGTGGGTTGATCCTGAGTAGTGCTGGTGCTGACAAGGAGAAGCTGCTGGATGGATTTCTGGATCCATTCGAGGTTTCGCATCTGCTAAGTAGGGTGGTTCCTTCAGCAAAAACAGACCCGCCCAAGAGGTTTATAATATTTCCTGCTCTTGGGTGGTGATCTCAAGGAGCAATCTTTCTTGTGGTTACTTGGTGCTTCCAGGTCTGGCTGGGACCCAGGAAGGTGCGGGAAGCACAAGAGAAGGTCTTGTGGAAGGGAGAAGACATAACAGACCTGCGTCTTCAAAATGTTTAGAGATAGATGAAGCTCAAATTTCAGCGAAGGATTAAATAAACCCCTGTCTGAGCTGGAATAGATTTCATGGCCTTACTAGATAACAGCATAACCTGGAATATTGTCAGATCATGGCATTTCAAGACATGTCTCTCCATTTTTGTGTTTTGCTTAAAACAGTGATGGGGAGACAAACTCTACCTGCTTTCTCAGCTTCTGTTGCAAACAATGGCGTGGAAACATGGGTCTGACAATCTCAAATATCAGGCCAGCTATGCAAAGAACAAAATCATTCTTAATGGTACATTTTGAGAGCCCATCTGATGGTTTTTGTACACTTTGGTGGCAAGACTCAACAGTTGGCTCTTTATGGATCATCACCTGATTGACTTTTGATTCAGTTTGCAGCAGGTCCCTGTTTTTCTACCACGTTAACCCAGAAACCAGAATGAAACGTTTCCAATAACCTGAACATAGTCTTTTGCAGTGTCTGAAATGTTTTTCTGCTTCAGCCACAGCACCAGCGAGGTGCTGCTTTGATATCCTAATGCCTGCGCTGTCCCTGGAATCCCCGTGTTCGGAGGCACCTTACAGTGCCAAGACAATATTCATAGTATGTCTAGCTAATTTTAAATTATTGACTTGATCATTGGTGAATCTGTGAAGGAAAGCCTTAGTACTTTTCAGTGAAGGCTAAAAATCCCAATCAAAGCAAATGCATTTATTGATTTTAATTAACTGAGCCCAAAGCAATAGTAGCTCAAAGAAGAGCGGAAGAGCTGTCGTTGGCCTTGAAGTTCCCCAGGGCTGCCTTGTGTTTGTCCTTCTGCAGTAATCCGCAGAGATCCCTGTCCCCTGGAATGCCAACACCTCGTACTGCAGTCCAGATGAAGAGCAGGATGACAGAAATTCTTTCTTTCCAGCCCATGGTCTCTCCGGAGGCGGTGCTGCTTGCAGCCAGCTCCGGTTGGTGCCGATTGCCCGGCGTCAGGACGGTGCAGATATCTGCTCTCTGGTCTTGCCAACCAACCCTGGGGTTTGCTCCCGTAGTTCTTGTGTTTTGTCACAGGAGGATGTGGTGGATGGGGCTGAGGGTGGTGAGAGGGACAAAGCAACAAGACTATAGGAACTAGTTATTTAACGTAAATAATTGGGTTTGGAGAGGAGGGACAGCCTAAGGCGTGGGGCTGCTAGCACTTCTGCACTCCCTACTTGATTTTTCAATTGCTTTTGCTCTCCCTCGTGTGGAATCCATTTTGTTATTTTGACTTCTCTCCGGCTAAAGTGTTTTATGTAGTACCTTGGATGTTACTGAGTAATTGAAAAGTACTAACAAACCATCTGCTTATCTCCATTTGAGCCAGAGGATAGGCTGCAAAGAACGGCAGGGTTTTTTTCCCTTTTTTTCTTTTTTTTTTTCCTTCCTCCTTTTAATATGTCAGAGAAAAATGCAGCAGAGGGCACTGTGTTGTTAGGTTTCAGGGGAACATTTACGGAATTGCACTGGGTGGCTGGGAGTAACCTCCTGTACGACTAAATAACCGAATATTAAAATCACTTCCTCTGAACATGAGGGTTTTAGGGTTTAGAAAGCAGGCTTTTTTTTTTTTTAATGCTGTAAGGACTTGGCTGTTTTAATTTTTAGAGTACCTGGGAAGTGCTAGCATCAGAATCTTTTTCTATTCTGTAGAGGATCTGAAAGACAGCCTCATTAAAGGAGCAGCGCGGAACACAGATGACATGGAGTAGGCAGGCTACCTATAATAATGGCATGTTTTGTCATTTATAATAGATCGTTCTTCCAAACCTTTGGGATTCCCACAGCGCTTGGCAAATTAAATATTTGAATGTTGTTAAAGGGAAGCTTGTTCAAGGAGACCGGGCAGCTGTGAACTGGGACAGGGATGCCGTTGTGGGAAGAGGTGGAGTGCTGAAATTTTGTTTGAGGAAAGTCCCCATTCACACCAAGCATGTCATGGGATGTTTTCAAGTGTCTCTCCAAGAAATATGGCCTTGTTTAGGGCATGACTGGAGAGGGCTGGGTGCAGGGAATAGCATGCATAGTGAGCTCTGCCCCACGGCTCATCGCCCAGCAAGCTGTGTGCAACCCCTCTGCCTTCGACCGGTGGCTGAAGGAGGAGCTGGCAACGCCGTCCATGGTTTGAGGAGGTCCTGTTTGTCCAGGCTGGAGGCTGGCAGTGCAAAGCCATCTCCCCATGCCAGCCTTTGCTGTTAAGATAATTAAGATAATTCATTCTCGATGTTTCAGGTCAGTGGTAAAGGTTTCTCTGGTGGACAGGGGCTCTGCTGGGATAAATCCTGAACTTCCCTGAGCTTCCTCTGGAGCGGGGTTTTGGTCTCACAGACTACATCCACACATGGTGAAGCATAAACCCACAAAAGAGGCTCATGAGGTTGTTCTTGTGCTTGAAGTGGAGCGTGTGCTTAGATACATGACGATAGGTTCTGTTTTATTTCATTTGTAAAGCTGGATTACTGGAAAAGGGAAGGATCCCCAAGGAAGACCATAGACTTCCCTGCCACCGTCCTGTCGAGGGACTGCCGGCGTGGCAGAATGTGCTGAGGCTGAGGAGCAGGCAGAGCCCTGGGGAAAGCAGCTTGATCTCATGGGAGCATCTCTCCTGTTTTGGGTCAAAATCAGAATGTCCCATTTCGATGCAAGTTCATGACCTTTCCTATGGGTTATCAAGGGAAATGGGAAGTGGAAAAGCAGCTGTAAAAATGAACAGCATTGAAATCTTCAAAAATTAGAAGAGGAATAAAAAGAACAAGTGGAAAGCCTTCCCCTCTCCCCGTCACATAAATGATGTTCTTATCCTAGTAATGGTGACAGGAGGTGGTCAGATGGCATTATTTAGCTGAATGGCCTGCATCTCCGTGTGTGCTCAGATAAAGTTCAAAATGACCTTTAAAAAAATCCATTTTTAAAGATTCTTTTTACTTCAGAAAGGTCCGACTTTAGTAGCTTAAATTTAATTTTGTTCTTGAGGGAACTGGCTGTGGGGAGGGAAGGCAGTGCTAGGGATGCTCACAGTAAACTAATAGCAGGTAAAATGTCATTTAAAAAAAGTGAGTGGAAAGCATGTGTCATTGCAAAGAGGAAATTAATGAATTCTCTTCCCCTAATTCCTTTTCTCAGGTTTGATTTCTGATGTCTTTTCTTCTGACTGCCACTACCTCTGCTTATGTTACCATAAATTTATTAGCTGGGTCGTTGGTTAGACTGAACCCAAGGTCAGCAGAGCAGAGATGCCGCAGTGGTCAGCTGCACACACGTACAGCCATGGCCAGGGGAACACAAGCATCTCCAGCCCTGGAAACACGCAGCTCTCAGGACGATCCCCACTGCTCCTCAGCGAGCACCGACTGTGCTTTTTTCCCCTGTAAGTCTCCAGCAACAGAAGGATAAATTGACACCAAGCACTTCACAGCTGTGCCCCCAAGGAACAACAGTGACACATAAGCACCAGCAGACATGATGTACAGAGCCAGGGGCTTCAGCACTCCTTAGAAAGCAGTAGTTGCTCTCCTTAGCTCCCACACTAAGGAAATGGGTCTTCAGGTTAGTAGTGATGCGAGGTCAAGGAGAGGTTGCAGGGAAACCCTTGTTGGGTCTGACTGGTCTGGAACTGGCCAGTTGGACAGGAGTGGAGCTACCTGTCTGACCCTGACTTGGTCTTTGCTTTCATGGAAATTTGATTTTTGAGCTCCTTTCAGTGTTTGTTACTTTAATGTGGAGCACAGATAATAGTCATAGAATCATAGAATCGTGAAGGTTGGAAAAGACTCAAGGATCACCAAGTCCAACCGTCAACCCAACACTACCATCATGCCAGTTTGCCCCAGTATAGATTATAAGATGCATCACTGTGGCAGATGGTAAGCAACCAAAGGAGAAAGCAACCAACAGAAGAAAAAGGACATCTGAGTTATTGGGGTGAGCAACTGCTCTGATTGTCAAAAAAAACCCCAAAACCCTGGCCTTATTATTGCTGTCCATAGAAAAACATCTTCTCTTCATCTCATGCTTCCTCTTGCTGCTTGGAGGACCCTGGCTGGATGCTGAGGACAGCTCAACACCTTCATTCTCTGGATTTGACATTTCTCGTAAAATGTACCCACTGCACGATATCACACCAGGCCCCCTTTCCCCACAACACATGGACTTCCTGCTCTGAGCATTGCCAACCTCAACCAAAGACCAGTTGCTGAACCTCAAAGGACATTTTTATTTTCTTCCACTTGAAGCATCCAGCTGCCTGTTGAAGTGAGGCTGGAATTAGCTCTGCTGGCAGCTTTGGTCTGGCTTGTCCTTTGGTTAAGCTGCTGACAAGCTAATAATTCACCCTGCTTTGTTTTCCCTGGAGATCCTCTCCTGGGCTTGTTGGGAAGAATAAAAGAGGTTGGGCTGGGGATGGAGAGCCAAGACTACCCATGTGTGAGAACAGAACGGACAGGCCAATCTGGGGGGGTCACGCAGGTTTGGCTGCGTCTTCTGCAGCCCTGGGATGGAGGAATAAGCAGCTCACTGGGGATTGCTGGCAACCTGGTGCTTTGGATGAGTTTTTGCATGTAGCCCCTTCTCTGCCCAGGTCTCGCCGCAGGATGCTGTCTGATGGCTCGGCTGTATGGGCAAGGCAGAGCCTGGCCGCCTTCTCCCAGCCCTGGTGTGTCTCAGAGATAACGTCAACAGGAGATCCAATTAGAAGCTTGACTGGCTAACTAGAAACAGCAACGGGAGGCTGGAGTTGGTGTGCCTGCTGTGGATAAAATAGAAAACTCTACCTGCAAATCCATCCAAAGGCTGCTGTTGGAAATGACTGTGTCTTGCTTCTTTATTGCTCAGGAATAGCCTCTCTGCTTCCGCGCCTCTGATGCAATGATTCCATCACAGGAGTCCTGTAACTCTTCGTTTTTCCCCTTCCTGCCACCAAACCCAGTAGATCTCCCTCTAACAGCAGTTTGCGTTGGAGCTAATTTTCTGCTGAGCCGTTATTCTGGCAAACAAGGAATTAGAATATAATCCCATTGGCCTCTCTCTGCAGGAAGAACTTGGACCTGGATATGCTGCTTTCCTGGGAACATCTGCAAGCTCAACTTTTTTTTTTTTTTTTTTGTATTATGTAGCTGAGAGTCTGGGCTGTCTGAATGACCCCAGGCAGATAGTCAAAGATGCCTTTAAAGGCTGGATAATGTATTTCACAACTGTATAATCCTGCAGTAGCCTGGGGGTTTAGAGTTGGTTTGTACTGGTTTTGATGTCGGGCTTATTTTAGCTTTTATGAAGAGATGTTGCTTTCTTAACTAACGCCGCAGTAGCTTACAGGATGTTCTGCAGAGGACCCACTTGCTTTAGGCTCTCTGCGTACAAACCAGCACTTTTCGGGGGGGCTGTGTTCAAACACGCACATGGCTGGGCTATGGATGGAGGTACCCCCCTGCACATACACGTGGTTACTGTCCTGGAACTGCCACACCAAGAAAGTTCTAAGGTCAGATGCGGAAATGTATATGTGCAAACATATATGCAGAGAGAGAACTGCTTGTCTCCATCCACATACATGTGTGTCTGTGCAGAGATGTGCAGAAATGATCGTAAATGCACTTGAATTAAGAGGCATCTTTTTACAGTATTTGTTCATGCAATGGCAGTGCACGTATTAGTGCCTGCATCCTGGCTCTACTCAGACCCCTCTCAAGTGACAGATTCACTGTAGCCCAAGGTTACATGAACTAGTGATGAAATCTAGAGGAAAAACTTGGGGCCATAGCATAAGAGAACATTGTAGGAGTCCATTTTGAGCTATTTTCCTCTCCCTTTTCCCCCAAACCCTTCTGGTCTAGTCATAAAAGGTGCTCCTCCTGTTTTTTTCCTCCAACATCTTTCCTTATAAACTTTAATAAGTAATGAGATGTGATCAATGCCAGCTACTACTCTCCTGCTCCTCTGCTTGCTGTTCTAGTGCAGAGCGATTCTGTACAAACGACCTCCTGGGGATCCTGCATTGATTTATTCTCAGCTGATCTGAAACTTCAGCCATTTTCCTTCGTGCATTGTCCCTGGCACAGCCTAGGCTGGAAAGAGAAGGATGCTGCGAAGGGATGTGGGATGTGGATGGGAAGCAGAGCCTCTCCGGAGGCAGGGGTGCAGCGGCGCAGGCACGGCTCATGGGCAGGGAACCGGAGTTTCACTGGTGCCATGGGAGAGACAGAGCCGGTGGCTGGACGAGGTCACATCAAACCATCTAACCCAGTTCTCTGGTACTGGGCAGGAATGGGGGCTCTGGAAAGAGGGAATAAGGGAGATGTCAGATGGACAGAGCAGCCCTCTGCTGCTGCTTCTCCCCAGCCGCAGCCCAAGGGACAATCTCGGAGCTGGTATATGTGTTCATGGGGGAATTTTGCAAACAAGCTGGTTTGCTGCCCCGATGTGAAGCTAGAACAAGACAAAGGGATCTCAGGGCAGAGGCACACCCTGCAGAGGCCAGAGCAGGAGTTCAGGCTGCCATCCTCCCTGTGCTGCACACACGGGTGCAAACCGTCTGCGGGAAAGTGTGCTGGTCTCTAGAACAGGAGGCTCGGGAGAAATCAGCCCAGCTGCACCATCCTTGCTCTTTCCCAGTTTAGAGGGGACTGTAAACCTGTGCTCACGGTGCCTGTGTCTCTCTGAGACAGAGGAAAGAAAGGAGGGTTCGGATGCGATGAAAAAACACCAGACCTGAACCCTGACACCATCGACAGCTCTCCCCCTGCCAAACCAAAGGGGTTTGGGTTAAAGCCTTGACATCAGTGCTGGATAAGACACATAGGATCATGAGATATTAGGTTTAACGGGAGATTATAGCCCCAATTATCAGAATGCCTGTGTTTTCAGCACATCTGTGTTTTCAGTTTAGATCAAATGCTGTGGGACCCTTTGATACAGGAGTCACCTCGCAGCCTGCCTGTAGCTATAACCAACAGAGGCTGCTTCTCCTTGCTCCCTCTGCCCTTCAGTACCCAGCCCATTGCATCACTGGAGGAGGATGAGGGTAGGGAAACCCTCTGACCCCAGTGTGCAGCCTCCCTGCATCTGGGAGAGTAAAATCTGCTTCTCCCCTCAAGCAATTATAAGCGATAGCTGTTTTGCTATTCAAGGACCGTGATTTCAACACTCGAGGGGTTAATGCACCAGGGAGGCAGCTGATGCTTTCATGCCGGTATGCTGTATCAGACAGCACAGTTTCCAGGAAGATGAATATCCGTAACCAAGTAGCACAGCAGAGCCCAAAGCCTGTTCAAAAGAATTCTTTTTGATGATGTGGTTTTATTACTTTCAATGAACTGGAGTCTCCAAGGTACCAGTGAATAAGGGATGCTGTAAAGCGGCATCTTGTATACATGTTTCAAGCTGTGTCTGCTGGTGCTAAAAAGGATGAAAGAGAAACTGCTTAGCAATGACCCTAGGGCCCAAACCCAGCTCAAGTGTTCCACGGGGCATTGGCTGAGACAAAAAGATGATCTTAACCATTTGCACTGGGACATGACAACCGGGATGCAGCCTACACCATTCACTTTCCCCACTGGGAAAACGAACCCATTTCCAGGACAGAGCATGTGGCATGTGTTATATAGAAAAGCTCTTTGCCAACTGGGAAAAAAAAAAATCGTGTCAAATCGGGAACAGGTAGATGTGAATTATGAGGCTCTGTGCTATCTGGAGAATTTAGGTGATTTAATGTGAGAATATGTGAGACACTACAGCGGGCAGAAACCCTCTACAGGAATGTAATGCTTAAATTCACGGGTTTTGTTTTGTCTCCACATAATATGTAGACTTGAGCGTAAAACACAACTTGGACCACGGGTATATGGACCCACCTGGGAATGTGGTTCAACATGACCCCCACCAGACTTGTGAAAGGAGGCAAAAAAAAGTAAAACCAGACCAGAATAATCAGAAAAAACACCCAGTTGTGGCTTCTTCTTTGGGCACCACCTTGCCATTTCTCCAACGGCACCGAGGGGAAATTTCACAGCTGTAGGCTGGAGCTCAACTTCCAAATGGACAGGGACCGAACTGTAAAGAAACCCAGACTGAAAGTCCCCTTATCATTAAAGGACATCAGCTAATGCCCTTTCTTCCTAAGCTCTGCGCACACCGCTATAACAATATTAGCCTGTGCATTGCCTCTCGGTGCTTTGACTTTGGAATTCAAATCATGTGTGTGTTTTATAAAAACCTCTCTAGTGTGAGCCTCAGAAATACATACGCACTCTCCAACTGTGTGGGTTTTCTCTTTCCTGCCTAGTGCACAAATTACTCATTGTAACATGATAGATGAATGGGGCTGTGTAACCCTCTGTATAGTTTACAGTTTTTATAGTGCTTTGCCACCATATGTTATAAATTCATGAAGCAGTTGTAGCGTGTAACAGGTTTTTCTGTTTATTTAGTTATTTGCTAATTCTTACAGCTGTATATACATATATGGATGTGTGTGTAAATATATATATATAGATATTTGTCTGGTGGACTGGAGCCTGGGAGAAAAGATCAGCTGCATCTGGAGAGCACTTGAAGGGCAGAAAACAAGAAGGATAAAAATATTGCCTTGATAGCTGGTGAGAAGTGAGGAGATTGAATGGGAAGTCACATCACAGGGAAAATTCACATTTCATGGTCTGCAACATTTTGGGGTAATTTCTGCTAGAATCAACTATATTGTACAGTCAAGGAAATACAGAATATGAAATTGCGTTGTGAAAAGCCTGGGGAAGCTTCATGTGATCCTGGAGCTTGCAGAAGGAGAAGAGAAGTGAGCCAAGGAATGAGGGAAAACATGGTTTTTAATAAACTCCTGGGATTTCTGATAGGCATTGCCATGGGATCCTATGTGCTGATCCTTCCAAGGAGTGAAAAACATGGGGAAGCAGCTTTTGGAGTGGCTGGTGGGAGGACACCTGGATCCCCAGGTGTGGATGGAAAGACATCTTCTGCTTCAACCTGCAGTGAAGACGTTGACACCCCTACAGCTCGATAAACTGCCGTGTGCTGCGACCGCAGGAGGAGCAAACCCCCTGGCCCCTCACGGGTGGGTTGGGAAGGAGTTACTTGTGGACTGGGCTTTCTTCTTGCCTCTTATCCTGTTCCTCTCCCTTCTCTCTTGTGACTTTGCTGCGCACACTGTTTGATTAGGCCGATCTGTTTGATTCATCCATGGTGAAGAGGGAATTCCGTTCACCGAGTACCCAGGCAGGTTGATTTAATTTCCCCGTGTTTCCTGGTGGGAAATCAAGCTGGTGCTTTAGTGGAAATCCCTAGACATTGAGCCTCCTTGCAGCCAAGGCCTGACAGAAGGAATATATACAACTGCCTATATATCTATATCTATGTGATCATGAATATTTTTTTTCATATATCCAATGCATAGGTGTCCGTATGTGTGACCCTGTGTGTTTATGTCTGTGCCTGGCCAGTTCCAGTTTCTTTCCTAGCAACCCCACTAGCATTCCCGTGTGCCTCACTGTTTAACAGAGTTGGACAGGACGTGTTTACACTTTATTTAAGAAACACTGTAAAAACAAGAGGATCTTAATCATCACTAACCATGGTAGCTGCAAATTAAATAGCTGAGCTCTTGGAAGCTCGTTCATCGTCAATATCTTACGTGTCTCTAAGAGGGGGACTTAAGGAGTCGTTGCTGGTTCTACCTGAGGGGGATTGTTAGGAGGACATATATAGGGCAAGTAAACTGGAATAACGACTAGAATGATGGATCTGGTATTTCTAATAAGAGTAGTTCCTAATTTTTGTATGTCTTCTTTTCCCTGTATCATCTATCTTTCCCATTTAGCTTTAAGACAGGATGCACTCTTTGAAGCCATAAGTCAAAGTGAGGAAGGCAGGAGGGAATCAGGGAGAATATACAGGCAGGGCTCAAACAGGATGGAGGATAGAGGCTGTAATAAAATAACGACAATAATTTGCAATATCCTTTCTCTGGCCACACCGGATCAACCGTGAGACCCTTTTGTCTGGTAGCAATTACAACATAGCTGATGGTTCAGAGAAAGAAGACTAGCTTAATCAGTAGTTTCATTAAGCCAATTTTCTAATAGCTCAAACTGAAGGAAAATTTGTTCTTTGCTCTCCTAGAAGGATAAATTACAATGAGTGTTTTCCCATCGGGCTGTTTTATTTACCTACTGACGTTATGTTTGTGTGTATACTCTGGAAGAAAGCTAAACCTAAACTCTGGATCCAATACTACTGAATTTTGGCAGATGGAAGATTTATGTCCTGTCTTGGAGTGCAACCTTGGCTGCACCGTTGTGCTGACAGGCTGAAGAGACCTCTCCATAGGTCTAACAAGTACCATACTTCATCCGAGGAGTATGATTTCCATCCCCTGATTTTACACCAGACATGCCAGGTATTCAGCCCCTCCTGGGAGCCAGACCACTTCATTAGGCTCCCGAGCAAGGCTTTCGAGGGCTTGCTCCAGCCTTCTGCTTTTGGAATGAAGAAATGCAGATTTTCTTATTTGCCTGCGTAAGGATTTAATTGAGAAAAATGCTCGCAGTGAGCCGCAGACATACAGGCTGTGGATATTAGCTTCGTCAAGCCAACGCAGGCCGGTAAAGCCCTGTTCCCTGCAGATGCTCCTGTAAGTGTGCGTAAACTCCGCTCAACGTACAGCTGACCTGCAGCTCCGCGGAGGCTGGGGGTTACGTAGCTGCAGCGTGGAGTCAGGGATGGACAGCAACGCTTGGGAATTTTTAAAAGGAAACATGAAAGACTGTGTTAGCCATCTGGAGAAGCAAACTTTCTTCATATTATGCAAATGCTTTGCAAGTTTTGGCTTTTTTTTTTTTTTTTTGGTAGGCAGTTGGGGATGACATAGAGGAATTCAGACTCATAAAGTTAACGTAGCAGCTCATCACCTTGCACTCTACCCAAAATAAAAGCAAATTATTTGTTTTCTCTATAAAGGGTCACCATCTCCCAGTTTTTTTTTCAGCGATGTTATCCACCAGCAGCTGTACAGCACTCGGTCTGTACCAGGGGAAGCTGGCTTGAGGTCCTGGGTGAGTGTGAGCACGTCAGCGCATGTCAGTGCTGGAAGCAGGGGGGAGGAAGGAACTCGCTCTTAAAGAAGCCTGGAGAAAAAAAGGAGATAAAAAATAAATCAACTGTCTCATTCCGTTTTTCTGTGAATCGATTGAGAAAGATTAAACAATTTATTGTATCATTGCCAATCCAACAAAGCATTTACCAGCCCAGCCCAAATTGATCCTTGGAATAACAATGGGGATTCCTCAGCTCTGGCAGGACGTGAGAGGTTCAGGGCTATTCTGAAAAGTGGTTTTGAAGGCCAGACCTGAGCTGTGCTTTTGCCTGAGAAGCGATGATCCTGCGCCTTGTCCTTCCTCACCAGTAAAATGAGTGTTTGCGGTGCTGCAGGATTTCACAACTGCCTGCTGCTTGGGGTGTAATCTGGTGGTGAGACCCAGGGGGACACAGTTGTTATCAGGGAGATAAGCTTTTGATTACGTGATGTTGGTGTGCTGCAGGGGCTGATCTGGAACCAGCCCCACTAGTGGCTGTGTTGGGCAGTGCTCAGGAATTTAGCTGGGCAGGGTCGCTTTGCACAGGTATCCCTGGTCTTATTTACACCCAGGGTTCACGGGGCCATCCCATCACCCTGCTTGGCTCTGTCTCCATTTGTTCACTGAATGAAGGTAGGACTTAGCCCTCAGTCATCTGCTACAAAGACGTTCACATCCCCTGTCACTAGGCAGCCCTTCTAAAGACAGCACTTGGCAGTGCTCCTCCTCTTTTCTTTGTTCCTCATTTTACTTCAGCCAGATCGGGATTTCAGGGTAAAATCTTGGAAGCAAGAACAAAATAGACCTGGACACGACTTGCGATATTTGCAGATCTTAGGTCTAGATGCGCCAATTGTAATTAATCTAGCCTAAGGTCCTGTTTGAGCCAGAGAATTTCGCTCAGTAATTTCAGAAGAATTCCTTTGATTGCTTTGATGTTATTTGACTTCCCCTTTGGCAAGTCATGCTCTCCTGTAAGATTCAATCTCACAATTACCTGAACTCCCACTGTTAAGTACGGCATAGTCCTAACTCCCGCGGAGTCTGTTGAAATCAGCTCTGGGCAAGATCAAGCCAAGAGTCTCTTCTCCCTCCTCCTCCCCTGCACATCCAGTTTTGTTGCTTGTTGCCTTGTGAAGTCCTGTCTTTAAGAGTCGCTGAGTTCTGCATTTGTTCTGCTCCCTCCAACACCTCCGAGGTGAGCCTGTGTTCAGATGGCAGATCCCGTATCGTGAAATGTCTCACGCCAAGGAGACCGAATGCCATCGTCAGATTAAATGAAGCTGACATCGGTAGTACATGTAAATTCAGACAGAGACCCACATCTCCAACTGCCATGTAAATCCACACTCTGACATCTGCAGGCACATGCCCTTGGTTCAGGATCTCAAATGCGTCAGAGAAGGTGGCTGCCAGCCATTGACTGCTGGATCTGATTTACAAGGAAACTCTGCGCCGCAGTGGCGTAACCTTTTCATTGCCTTGGCTCTGAGCAGAGAAATGGTTTGTTTTAGGCAACTTAGGACATGTTTCCAGGCCGGAAAGTGATAAACTGAGACACAACTGGCCATCACATCTGCCTGCACACCTGCTTTTGAACCCTTACCAACGGCAAGAGAAAATGGTGTTGCTTCAGCTCTCAGGTTTGTGGAGTCAACAGAAAGAACCGGGCTGGGCTAGATGAATGACGTGGGACTCAGGAAATCTTGGCTTCCCATCAAGGCTGCTCAAGTTCTCAAGTATGGCTAGCACCCTTGCAGTTCAATAATCCAACTGCTACAAACCACGAGGACTTTGAGCCCGGTCGGGCAGAGCCGTGGGGTAGGTTTATTGTGCTCTTCCCTTCTGCTGCAGAGGGACATGGCCAGGGTCTGGCCGCATCCGTCCCTGTGGCCGTGTAAAGGTTCCTCAAGGTTCCTGCCTCCTTCTCTGTGCTAGGGTAGAGTAGCTCCTGTTGTAATGAAGAGCAGGAAGGCAAACAGCCTGATGCTGTGCCAGGCAGCACAGGTGGGCTCAGACCTTCTTCCTGCCCCCGGGGAGATCTGTGCCATTTATCTCCTTCTGAATCTCTGTCTTAATCTCTGCAGCTTCTTGTTTCAAATGATTAGTGATCTGATGGCTGGCATTAGCAGTGATTAACAGAAACTCTGCAGAGGAAGGAGCAGGGCTGTGTATACACCATCTGAACTGGGCCAGTCAGTAAGTAGACTTGAGAGATTTATTCTGCATCACTCCCAGCCCTAGAAGAATGATGCTAAACACTATCCCTGCTTTATGAAGCCTCTTATGGCACCCCACTGCTAGATTCAACAAACCATTTTGCATATATTTACTGTCTTCCTAGCCCATAAAAGCTGGCTTTCCTTTATTAACTACAGTTTACTGCCACTCTCAGCAGAAGCAAATAATAATGGAAATGAAACTGTACTCGTTTTGAAGACCTCAGTGTACTTCCAGATGTTGCTCACGCTGGCAATGTCTTGTCAAACTGTAATTGCACGTGTTGTGATTACAAAATGGTTAATAAATAAGTGTCCTCCAGATGTTATCACTTTCTCCGCCCTGTGTTACCATTGCAATGCATGAATCCTTTGGAGGCTCCTGTTGTTTCCCTGGCTCCTGTAAAGCCTCAGTGCCAGGAAATGCTGAGCACCCAACGCTGGTCCTCCCCTTCCTGTAGGAGCTAAGAATACCTGGAGGAGGAGATGGGAACAGTTCCTAGGAGTCTGGCTGTGGTGGGGTAACTGACTGGAGAAAGAATGTCAGGAAGATGCTTTAATGCTTTGGTGGCCACTTGACCTCATAGATAGAAGGCACAAGTTTCATTCATGCACGTGCACATTTATGACTCCAGATGTATGGGAGTCATCTCATAGCTAAATTGTACACCACAACCCAGGTGCTGGCCTGACAGGGATCCTCCCCCTCACCATGCTCCACCGCTGCAACTTTTTGGCCGAGTTGAGAATCCAATTGTATGGGCATTTCCACACATGCAACTGCACAACTGGAAAAATCACGACCCGGACAGCCCGACGCAGTTATCGAAAGCTGGCAGTAGAGCTGGGACCAGAACCCTTGTATCTCACCTCTTCCCAGCCTCTCTTTGCGCTCACCCCTCCCATTCTAAGAGAAGGCTCCTGAAGATGTTCCTGCCATGGCGTGGTGGGACTCCTCTTGGTGCCAATGGCTCTAATGCACGTTTGAAACCACTTTGGCACCGTGGAGGAGAAAATCAAAGCAGATCTTTGCGCTGCATCTACTGTACCGTGTGTGTGGCCACTCTGGTGATGAGTTCTGACAGCGTAATCTTAGGAAAGTTCATTCCTGACAAACAATATAGATATGGGGATAGGGGAAAAAATCACATCCTGTTAGCAGTGACAGGGTAACCTTTATCAGGGCACGGTCCTATTAATTGCAGCATAATTCCTACTTCAGAGAGGTTCGTGGGGCTCACAGCTGGCTCTGCCTCCACTTGCTTTTGTTCCAGTTTAGCTCTGACATTGTAATTAATTTGCTCTCCTTGCCTTCCCTTGAGGCCATTGCTTCTGTCACTCCACGAAGCATCTCGCGGAAATATTTCAGGAGCAGCTCGTGGGCTAGACAAACCTAGCTCTGGATTCCAAAATTTGGGCCCGTTTCCTCTCCTTCTGTGCTCTTGGCCTCCAGAACCAAAATGGTTTTTATGATTTAGTGTCTGATTTCCGTGCTGAGGATAGAATGATGCAATCACTACCATTTGTTTTTGTGGTAGCATCGTTTGTCGGAATGCATCCCCGATGATTCATAGGCAGTTGGTAGGTACCGGGGTGTATGCACTGAAAGGCTTTTCAGTAATGTATTCACTAGAAATTAAGCTGAAACTTAGCAGCTCATTTTCCAGATGCCACCAATGCGACTGTCAGACAGGAACAACTTCCAGTGCCTGCTTGCCTGAGCCAGATTTGAACTGGAGATTTGCAAATAAAAAGCTCTGGCTTACATTTGCCATCACCAGTAGGGATTTTTTTGGCACACAGCTCTACCGAAAGTGCTGAGGGTCTGCTCTCTCTAAACCAGGTCACCTTAACTTTTCTCAGGTTGGACATCCGTACGCAGAGACACTGGAAACCATCACCGGGTTGAGAAAATACTGGCTCTGGTTTCCAGCTATGAAGCTCTGAGGCTTCCATACCTCCTACTTTTATGGATTCGGTGAAACTTATTGGTCCTTATGGAGAGCTTGTCATCCTGAGCACCATACAGGCGTACAACGAGAACAGTCTATGGCTTGAACAGCCCACAACCCAGAGCAAACGTACAGTCTCAGAGGAGAAAGCACAGAGAGATGGAAGGTGAAGACTTCTAATCATCCATCTGCGTTCAGCAGCCCAGCTCCCGCTGCCCGAATGGAGGAGTACATCCCGCTCCAAGTCAACGGCGTTGAAGCCGTCTTGAAAGTTTGATGGATTTGCTCAAGGTCACCCAGGGCGTACGGAGCAGAGGTAGGAGCTGTGTCCAGCACTCAGAAGTCCTTGGCCAAGGTGTAAAGCACATGGTCATCCTGCTCCACAACCCTCCCCATCCACACAAGCTCATAATGAGGAGGGATTGGTGAATGTACTCTGGCAACATCTTTTTTTTGTTTGTGGTTTGTTTTTTTTTTTTTTCTGCCTACAGATGAGATAATATTAATTACTCTGTATTCTGGAAAGCAATAAATAAATAAATAGATGGAAATCCAGAGGGGGAAAAAAAATAATCCGTAAATTAGAAACTGATGATTTACGAGCATCCACCGGAGGAAATTTCTCCATCTCTTTTATGCTTGGCTATTTCAGTGCTGCGTTCTCAGGCTGAGAGAATGAATCCTAATATGCAGATGAGGCTGTGATAATGATTTTGTGCCGCCTGGATTACAGAAGCGTATTTTTGATGCAGAGGTATTTAAAACATCTTAGCAGGGCTCTGAGTTCCCTGCATAATTTGATGAGCAATAAGTAAGACACAGGTATGCCATGCAAGCAGCAAAATGTTAAAAGGTTATAGAACTGTATTACATCCAGTCATGTGAGAGAGCAAATTAACGGTGCTGTTCTTCCAGAGAGACATAGGCTGGAGAGGGAAGATCGTCAAGTTGATCTCACTGGGAGAGTTAAAAAAAAAAAAAAAAAAGAAGGAAAAAAACCCAGACTTGCTTCTTTTATGTACTTGTCAGCTCTACTGGTGGCCTGCAGGGACTCAGCTGTTCTTTCAGCTGAGTTTGAGTTTACTTTCGAATTTTCTATATATTTATTTAAATACCTGGGAAAAATATATTTATTCATGCAGTGGCATTTCCTGTGCTTGTTTGAGATTTCAGTAAAAGAGTCTTGGCACCAAAACCAGTCACTTTGGAATATTTTTTCCATTAGTCTGCTCCATCAGTAAAGCGGGAAGCATGACTCCCCACCACCCGATTCCTGCTGACATTCAATCACAACATCTGACCTAACATTTTAGTAGTGACACTCAAATTACAGGGCATCTTTTGAATAGCTAACCATTCCTTTTTTTTTCTTTTTCTCCCCTTCTCTACCTCTTTTCCTCTCTCCTCCCTGTCCCCTTTCTTCCCCTAATGCAATGTGTGATTGTTCCTTGTCAGGCTGGAGCACGTTCCCATCCCGCCAAGTGTCAGCGTGCCGCTATCGGCTCGCAGCAAATTGTGCTTTCCCCGAGCGGTGCTGATGGAATGAATGGCAGCCCAGAGATAGTCCTGTCCTTCACCATGCAGAAAGGCCGAGAGTTCCCACAATTGCTTTTCCCTGCCAGCGCGTTATGGTAGCGGGTCAAGGGAGCCAGAGAGTTGGAGGGGAGAGAGAAGAGTATTAAAAATAATAGCCTAGAAAACTTGGCAATATCCTGATTGTAATCAGATGGAAGCAAAATGGTAAAGGCAGAAAAAGCCACCTCACCCAGAAAAAACCCTCTCTTTCTCCCCCCAGTTGTGTTTGTGTCAGCTGAACCTAATGTGGTTTTGCAAGGCTGAGGTTCAAGACTTTTAAGCTGCGGATGAAGCCACAGCTTCGTCTTCTCCTACCATCATGGGCAGAAAGGTGATGTTCGGTGGCAACTCTTGCATCCTTATGTGCTTGTCGGTGAATTTCTCCCCACTCATATCCCACAGGCATTGTGTGCAGAGGGCTCCTCCTCAAAGGTTTGTCTGAGCTGCTGATGGTTTAGGAGTTCAAAGGCAGTGAGCTCTGCCCCAGCTCTTTCTCCATTAGGAAACTGGAGATAAACCTTGTCAAACATCTCAGTTTTGTTGCTGTTGTGGTTTTAACGTCACATTTTCCCAGGTGACATGTCCTAAACTGTTCTTCATCCTCATCTGCTGCTGAGATCCATGCTATGACACTGGTGTTTTGTGATTGTCACCCAATTGCCAGGTCACCAACTTCCTCAGGACTAGGACTCTGCCCAGCTCTTCCCCATCCAGAAGCATCCACTCCCATCCCATTTCTCTGGTGTCAGTCGATGGTGCTGTGGGTGATGCACAGCCAAGCACCCTAGTTCTCTGCAGCAGGCTGCTATCACACCACCTCCCATCACACCATTGACAACCGTATGTAGAAAGAAACCCAAACCAAAGTAAAAATATGGCCTAGACCTGTATTTCTTGCAGCTTGCATCTCCCATATTAAAGCATATTACAGGTGGGCAGGAATTACACAGAGCTGTTGGTGACATCTGAACGTAGACCCCAGTTTTCCTTCCAGACACCTCTCTTGGCTGATGCACGGAGGGAGGGAAGTGGCATTTTGGGTGGGCTCTATATCCCCTGCCCCACCGAATGTGAAACCCCCGCGAGGCTCTGCTTCAGGAGCTGCTGGAGCAACGCCCGCTTCACCCTCGCTGTTCCCCAGTTAGGCTGGGGCAGAGCTGCACATCATTACCCCGTGATGTACAATTAACATGTCAGGGTTGGGCTGCATCCCGCGGCTGCTCCGTTGGTGCTCCCAGTACCGCAGCCTGGCCCTGGGCTCTGCCCCCAGCCCTTGGTGTTGTGTGGGGGTGACGGGGGCACCTCTACAGCACCAGAGAGCACAACCCGAGAGCATCGCTGGAGGTTGCTCCAGGGAGTGCCTGGCCGCGGTTAAACCCTGCCAAAGATGCTACAAGGCTTTCCTGAAGAGCTCGAAAGCAATAAGCACTTTTTTGCCCTCCTGCCACCTCAGCCAGTAACAGCAGCTGTTACCAAGCCAACGGTAAAGCAAACGAAACCCTTGCGCTGGGGCTGGGAGATGCTCATAATGATATTCACTCGCTGCGGTTCGGAAGTGCTGGCAGAGCGATCACAGAGCAGTTCGGCATCCCGGCCATGGAAATGCTGGATGTTTATACAGGGGGTGAGCATCCCTTGTCTGTTCACAAATTCTTCGCTTTTTTTGAACTGGAGGCTTTATGAGGAGAGCCTAGAGATAATAATAAAATAAGAAACAAGAGATACTTTCCAGGGGCCCCTTCTAGCTCCATCTCCGTTGCCATGCGTGGGAGTTGCACCGGGCTCTGAGCAAACAGACGGTTTCTCCTTACTGCCTAGGTTGGCGGCATATGGCTTTCTAAACGTGTTTCGTTTGGGTTTGTATCCAGCTCCTAACTTCCAGCAGGTCCCCATCACTGTGCTTCAGCTGCCTGCCAGTGTGACGGGCCAAGCGCAGTCCCCATCTACTGGGAAGACATGTTCCCATAGCACCAGCAATGCTGCAGAGCTGGGCCCAGAGTCAGCCACGTCTCCCAAAACTTCCATGCTGCCATGGAAATACGGTGGGATTTCCACCCTGCTGGGGTCCAGGCTTGCTGCAGGGAATCAGTCCTTCTACTCCTGCTCCCCCCGGACACCAAGTGTCATTGAGACACAGGCTGTAACCAGCCAGAAAAAAAGGTGGTTGGACACCGCCAGCCCTCTCAATGCAAATAAGTGGCAATAAAACAGAGCTGAGAGGATGCTTTTCCAGTGGAGGTCATGTCTCTGGCCTTACCCTTCCCTCACTTGACTGTTTTTTTGTCTTTGTAGGCTGTGGGATGTTTGGAGCACAGGAGATGTCTCTGTACCAGACCTACAGCATTTAGATCCCTATAGAATGACCTTAATTCTTCCCATTTCTTTCTTATCCCAAGCAGTGATCTTCCCCCCCCAAGCGTGCAAGTAGCCTTCTTAATGCTACCTTAGCAAATGCTGCTGCAGAAAATTTCTCTGTCTGCTGAAGGGGTCTTTCATCCAGGGTAGAAAGGCATAGCGGGAACCGATGGCCAGGAGCTGAAGCCAAATAAATTCAAACGACGAATAAGGAAATAAGTTCACATTTTCAACGGTGAGGTTGATTAAGCACCAGTTCAAAGAAAATGGTAGATTCCTTATAACCTGGCCTTAAAAGAAGCCCGGAGGCACTTTCCGGAAGATCTGTTCTAACAGACACAGGTTGTTACGCTCAGCACAGGGTTATTGGATGGGATGTAATGGCCTGAAATAAACAGGAGGTCGGGTGAGCTGTGCTAACGGCCTTTTCTGGCCCTGAGCTCTCTGACTCAATGAACAGCACGCATATAAAAATATACTCTCTAAAGCAAGCTGCTTAAATACCTGCCGAACGCCAAGCGTGGAAGTATTCCTGCTCTCTTCTGTGGGACTAAATCACGGCTCGTGTCCCGCGGGCTTGAGCTGATACACCTTGAAGTCGGCGGGGGTCTTTTCCCTGACCACTGCGGGCTGCAGATCGGGCTGTCGGACAGAAATGAATGGGTTAGTCCAACTCCTCGAAATGCGTTTCATGCTGAAAGCTCTCTGCACTTGTGTGAGCAACGGTCTGATGAAGGATCTCGAAGCACTTTGCAAACACTATTTTGCTACTTAATTAAACTTAAAACACAAGGCAGACGAGCTTTGTGTCTTTCTTCAAGCACCATTTATCAAAGGAACAGGTTGCGCTTGTCATGCTGATACCAATGAGTAACTTTCCTGCTTGCATTGTGTTTCTAAATCCAGTTTAAGTTGTTTTCCTTCAATATGAATAATTTTTGGAACAGTATTTGAAAGAAAAATGCAATCCAAGCACACTTGCTTGTTTTGTTGGTGGTGCTGGAAATTAGAGTACAAATGCTTTATCTGCATTACAAATACTATTACAAAGTGCTGGGGTGCTTTAATCTATCCTCCAGAATTTTTTTTTATTATTATTATTCATGCTTGAAGTGCTTCATCTTCACGCTCACAGTAGTTGCCATAGGTGCACACAGCAATGCCAACCCTACTAGAGGGTTTTCTGGGATTTGTTTTCTTTTTCCTGGTGCCCTTATTCCTCGGATGACATTAAACGAGCCAACGGATGTGCCCACAACCTGGTGGCTCTCTTGGTGGAAGGAAACGCTTGCAGGAAGAGGGGTTTTGTGTGTGTGTTAGTGTTGGGATAGTGTCCTAAGTGCTACTAGATGGTGGTGGTATCAGAAAATAGATTGGAAAATGTTACGGGAGGTGATATATAGCTGCAGGGAAAGACCTGATGGCGCTGGATGTATATTTGGGGTGACTTATCTTCCAATCCCTCTTCAGATATG
>VZTO01019899.1:0-38343 GCA_013400615.1 Syrrhaptes paradoxus | reverse complement strand
ACCCCTTGATCACGAGCCCATCTCTCCCTAGATGACCCAATGTTTCATGAGCCCATCAAGCTATAAACAGCTCACCTTTATGCTCCCAGTCCAGGCTCACCTTAGCTACTTTGATTTTGACAGCCTTGTCCACCTGTTCATTGTTTTGATGTTCCTCAGTGGCACGGTTTCTGGGTATGTGAGCATCTACATGGCGTACCTTTAGGGCTATATTTTCTACCCAGGCAGTGATGTCCTGCCACAATGCAGCAGCCCAGATGGGTTTGCCCCTGCACTGCCAATTATTCTTCTTCCACTGCTGGAGCCACCCCCGTTGGGCATTAGCCACCATCCAGGAGTCAGTATAGAGGTAGAGTACTGGCCATTTTTCTCGTTCAGCAATCTTCAGGGCTAATTGGATTGCTTTCACTTCTGCAAACTGACTTGATTCACCTTCTCCCTCAGCGGCTTCAACAGCTTTTCGTGTGGGACTCCACACAGCAGCTTTCCATTTTTGATGGTTTCCTACAACACGACAGGATCCATCAGTAAATAAAGCATAGCGCCTTTCATCTTCCGATAACTCATTATATGGTGGTGTCTCTTGGGCACAAACCACCTCCTCGGGCAGTGCTCCAAAATCTCTGCCTTCTGGCCAGTCCAGATCTCTTCCAGGATACCTGGACGGTTGAGTTTTCCCCATCGGGCTCACTGAGTGATCAATGCTATCTACTTCCTCCATGTAGCACTGGTTGCATGATGTGTAGATGGGATGTTTCCTTTGAACATCCAGTGCAACACAAGTAGTCGCGGTGCTAAGAGGAGACATGCTTCTGTACCAACAACTTCTGAAGTGGCTCGAACCCCCTCATAGGCTGCTAGTATCTCTTTTTGAGTTGGGGTGTAGTGGGCTTCTGATCCTTGATACTCCCAGCTCCAAAACCCTAACGGTTGACCCCAGGTTTCTCCTGATGCTTTCTGCCAGAGGCTCCAGGTGACACCATGCTCCCCAGATGCAGTGTACAGTATGTTTTGCACAGCTGGTCCTGTCTAGACAGGCCCAAGAGCTACTGCACGGGCTGTCTCCTGTTTGATGTGCTCAAAGGCTTGTTATTGCTCAGGACCCCACTCGAAACAGTTCTTCTTTCGAGTTACTCAATAGAGAGGGCTCAGAACCTCACTATAACCTGGAATATGCATTCTCCAGAAGCCCACAAGGCCTAGGAAGGCTTGTGTTTCCTTCTTGTTAGCTGGTGGGGACATAGCTGCTATCTTGTTGATGACATATGTGGGCACATGATGGCGTCCATCCTGCCATTTTATTCCTAAAAACGGGATCTCCTGGGCAAGTCCCTTGACCTTGCTTTTCTTCATAACAAAAACTGCTCTCAGAAGAATCTGAATTATTCTTTCTCCCTTCTCAAACACTTCCTATGTTTTGTTGCCCCACACAATGATGTCGTCAACATATTGTAGATGTTCAGGGGCATCACCCTTCTCCAGTGCAATCTGGTGGGGCTGTGCTTCCACCCTTGGGGCAGTCGATTCCATATGTACTGGACACCCCTCCATGTGAAAGCAAGCTGTGGCCTGCACTCAGCTGCCAAAGGAATAGAGAAAAACTCATTGGCAGTATCAATCGTGGCATAGCACTTAGCTTCCTTTGACTCCAGTTCATATTAATGAAGTGACGCCGCCACTGAGTGCTGCCGTACCAGACAACCCCTCAGAAGGAAAGCAAAGGATAAAGCCCAGCTGGGAAGACTCTCATCATTTCATGTCATTTTTTCTAATTAGCCGTTAGGATCCTTCTAGGAGCCCCCGTAGGGTAGAGCCTAATCAAAGGCTGGAGATGCCATGGGGAAGCAGTACGTTCATCCAGAGAGCACGCTTCCCTCCTGATGCTGCTGGAACTTCCTTTCAAGTCCTTTTAAGTATCCTTTTAAGTCCCTTTTAAGTATTACTGCTCTTTTAACCTCCCTGTTTTCCTGCTACTATCAAGCAGCAAAGGAATAGGAAGTCTCAGCAGTTTTTTCAGGAATTGCAATACCAAGGGGGAAAGACTGAGAAGTAACAGGACCTATAAAGAATATCCTCCTTTAGCCCAAGGACGAAATATCTGTCTATGCAGCTTTAGAAGCAAACTCCCAAAATGACAAGCCAAGTCACCAGCAGGTTCCATATATTTAGATACAAGCTGTATCTTTTGAAGCATGCATGTTCAGTGTGATGCCAGTGGTGCCTTATAGCTGGGTCATTTTATATAACTTCAGATATTTTTGAACAGTCACTGCCTGGTAGAAAACAGCAATAAGGGGAGAAAAGTCTCTTATTTTGAACAAAATGCAGTAAGATTAGGGCTCAGGAATGGCCCATAGAATTAAAGACAAGAATCCTATGTGGACAGTAGTAGTAATAGTGTTGCCTTCATAGGGATTTGTATGTAATAAGCCAGTATTGGTCAGTAGAGTGAACATCTCTTAATGCAAGTCAGCACAGATGGTCTTACAGAACAGCCAGAAAGGAGCAGGCACTGTGAATTACTTTTTGAGAAGTAGTTTATATGAATAGCCTCATGTATGTCCTTCTGGGCCCACTATAACTTAATGAGACTTTTTAATTGTGATACGAAGAAGAGAGATTTAATGGCAACATTTTTAATTATTTTTTAAGAAAACAAATATTAAAATAGAGCTTTAATCTACAAAACTAATCTGGGACATTTCTCAGCATGCACTGATGGAGCTGTCAGTCAAGGAGCACAACCTCTTGAAAACCAGACACCACTTACCAAACTTCAGCAGGAAAGAGTGATGCTCCTAAGTGTCTCAGCAAAGAAGGTACTCAGTTTGATGAAGAACCACTCAGAGATGGTTCTTATGCCAGTACATCACTAATTCAGAAAGAAACCTGTCGTTTCTTTAAAAATAAAGTAACAACTTTAGTTTTTCTAACTGAAGAAATGCTAAGCTAAAAATCACTTCATTTCAGTAGCAGAGGCTGGGTGTCCATTCCCTCATGTAGTCTCTTCTCTACAAGCAATTTTCCCACTTCGGTTCCCATCCTGCTTGCTTTCTTTGTGACTTGGCAGGGGCAAAGTGTAGGAACAGAAGGCTTTTTAATAGCCATCCTTTCCGACTTCCCACCTTTATAGTACCCTCTATTTTCTGAATTTAAGAGGACTAATGGGATCTTCAAAAGAAAGGAGGTGGCAGCATGCACTACAGTTCTTTGCAGAAAACTGAGTTGGTTTTGCAACAGAAGAAACGTGTTCTTAGGTAATCTTTACCTAGAGGCTGTCATCTTTCTATCATTATGATCCTTATGAAATGAGTCACTGGCATTCTTTATTTATTAAACTAATTTTATTGTTTCACTTTCTCTGAAAGTCTGCAGCTTGTGGGAAGGATGTGACGGAAGTAGTTTCTCTTCCAGAGTTTTCATCTTCCCTGGACAGTCACATGCTCTTCAATAGGAGCCAGCTTTCCTTCAGCAGCAGTGGTGATTCAGTTCCCTATTTTCCCTGCAGTTTGCTACATCACAAATTTGCATGCTGGTACTTAATTTCTTTCTCCCTGCCTATAACCTCATTCCCATCTCCGCTAGCCATTTTTGTTTGTTAGTAAGACAGTCCAGTGTTAGTGACAGTTCCCTGTTTTGTACTATTGGCTTTCTGCAGGAGCCCTTATTAACATGTCAGCGTGCATAAGATGCAGTTTTTATGCTGCTGAAAGACAGATTTGATGTTACTACTGTTACAGTTTTAAACATGAGAATTTTCAAAAGAAATTCTGACTTATACAGCCCTGCTGTGCTTTTTCACAAAGAATATACGCTGGATGCTTTCATACTTTTTCTGGATTAACACAAATCAGGAAAGCCACATACATTTTCAATGCGACAGAAAGCTGTTGACAATATTTTTCTTTTTTTATCAAAAAAAAGGCCCAAACCCAGGTTTTGGCAGGCACAGCGAGAAAGTTTTTTAAATTAGTGTTTTGGGGCATCCTGCCATGTTTCTCAGCATACACTGCCTTCCTGTTTTTGCCTTTCACTCCCCCAGAACCTGTGGAGGGAAAAAAAGGCTACAACTAATTCCAAGCCAGCCTGTGGAGAAAGGTGGGAGACTGAAAGTAGTTTCGTGGTAAATACACATGTCCTGTTTAAAAATAAATAATTTATCTCAGCAATTCCTTTTTGGCTTGCTGAGCTTCCAGGGAGTGTTAAGGGCTATGACAAGTTGTCATTGCTGCTGCGGTATCGTAGCAACTCCAGCAAATCAAGACGGCGCCCTCCAACAATGAATCATTCATTTAGAAACCATATCTCCTCTTTCCCTTACTTACGAAAGATTTATTCCTTTTGGGATGAAAATTCATATCCACTGTACAGACGTGGGCTGCACAAAACCTCGTGGAGAGCGTACAATAGCTTTGGGGGATTGCTCAGGGCTTCACCTGCTGCCAAGGCAGTAGTTTTGAAGAAGTCTGAAAAAGGCAGCAGTGGTAGCTGTTTAGATAGCTGCCACTTCCCAAAGCTGCTCCTTTTAAACCTCTGCATTTTACTTGTCTCACTGAAGGGAATTAACATCACATCATTATATATTTCTGTTTGTCTTCTTCTGGTGAGGTAGGTGAATCACCTAGTAAGCCAGCAGAAAGTAATGATACTGCCAGGTTAGTTGTTAATTATCTGCCTCTAACAGCATCTAAGCTATAAGCAGGAAAAAAAGAAGTAATTATTTTCTTACTAGGAAATCCCAGCTGAGCACATTGCTAAGAAACACATCAAAAGAATCAGCTTAAAACACGCTAAGTCAGGTTTCCTAAACACTACTAGACACCTCTGGAATCAATTAGATTGCTGAGAACCTCCATAAGAAGCCATCTGAAAAAGAAGCCTGTGAAGAAGCCTATGTCCAGTTGATGGAGTTAATAACAGCATCGGAGCACATGCTTTCTTTTCCATTAGATGTGCAGATTGAAAGAGAGGACTTGGCTTAGGACAAGTAAGCCAATCCAGTTCAATACAAATACAGAAGTGAAATGTCTTTGCACTGTAAGAAGGTATAAAATTATTCTAGCACTGGAGTTCAGCCCTTCAGTAAAGTAATACGGTGAAGTCATTTGATTAAATTAATAGAGATATGTCATACTTAGGTTTGGTGACAACAAAATAAACAATGAAAAAATTGATTGGGCATTCACTGTAATCAAATGTTATTACATTTGGCATTTCCTTTAATGCTAATTCTTGAATTTTTTTACTTTACCAACAGTTCACCTTTTCAAAATTGCCAGCAGTCTAGATTAAAAAATTAAAACATGCACTTCAAAGGGTCAAAAAATGCAAACTGTAACTTTTAAGCTAATCAACAGGTATTTTTATATCACACTGATTATTTTCTTATTGCTTCAGTGCTTCTAAAGCATTAGGGCTGATATGTTTTGGTTTTTTACTTTTAATTCAGGTATGGCAAGTTTGTAGGTAATGCTGGCTGAAGGAATTTACTGGATTTGAAAGAGAAAGTGAAAGAAAACTTGGCAAAACCATGTCTTCCATGCAGGGCTGCGCTTGTCACTTTAAAAAAACCCCTCATTTCCCCTTTCTCTGCCTCCAGCTTTCTTACCTGAGCTACGCAGGAGAACAACGAGTGAATAAAAGGGTAGTTTCCGTGGCAAGTACCCTCTCTTTTTCATTTGGCATAGAATGCCTGATAATTCAGCTAAGGTACTTTACATGGGAAGGCTTGATATCTGTTTTGGCACAACATGCTAAACTTTGAACATAGCAACTATTTGTGCTGTGTTTTAACCATGCAGTAGTGGAGAAATAAAATGAGCTCAGTCGTTCCTTGCTGCCTTAAGGAAGCATGAGGTTATCTGTTACACTTCACCGTAGAATAGGATAGTAGTCAGGTGACAGAAGCTTTTTTGAAAAAGTTCGTGGAGATACCTTTCAAAGCTGCAGTAACCCAGTTTAATTTTCTGAGGGTTTTTTGTTCCTATTTCAAGGTGAGGGAAATAATGAAAACTGAAAAAGTAATGATTGGGGTTGAACCTACAAGTACTTTATAGGAGTTGAAAAGGATTTCTGATGCATGCGGAACTGTTCAAAGATATATATGGGATCATCACCATCACAAATCCAGATTTCAGTCACTGCATTTCAACCCTATACTATTTTATCTCCTTTCCATCATCAGAAAAGACTGGGAACAGTATTTTCAGTTGTCATGATGTCTTCATTAAAAATAAAACTGTGCAGTGGTGCTAAGCAGTGTTCAAATGTAGAGGAGGCGCTCCTTATCCTAACAGGTCTGGTCCTTGAGGAGCAGGGAGATTAGAAGAAAACACTGCAGTATTTGTAAATAAGGCTGAGATCTGGCTTCCAGCTCCTTGGAGTTACATGGTGTATTTGTTCACCATTCTGAAAAAAGTTAGTAGCTTTCTAGGGAATTGCTTGTATCCTCACTCTTTGGCAAATAAGGGGGAGAGGTTTGAGAGGTTAACCTCTAGCAGAAAGGTCTATAAAAGTATGACTGTTCATTAGGAAAGGAGGCAAACCACCTCATTTTCCATTTCAGATCAGCTCAAATTGTTCAGTTGAGTTTCAGCCTTAGTTAAACAAAACTTCAGAGTGGTGGTTTAAGCCCCACTGTTTGGTTTGGCTCCCAGATTACAGCTTTGAAAGAGTTATTAGAATCCATAATATACTTCTGTTTGTGAGTTCTTAATTGAATGTGGATGGATTTTTTTCTAATTAGTATCATCCTTTCTCTCTTGGCTGTTAGTACATTACAGTGCCACCTCTGAGCAGAAGACAAGCAACACTGAACTTCTCTAGCCAAAGGGGGATGCAGTTTCTTTCTGCAGCACACGTGACTGCTTTGATCATTATATTGTCTTCACTTAGAAGAAGTGAATACTCTGTTCTCTCTATCAGATATCTTTTAAAACAATTTAGGCTTTACGTCTCTGAGGAGTAGAATGGTAGATTTTCATTCATCCTCTGCCAAATTGTCTGTAGCAAAATTCCAGGTCTGGCATTTGAAGTCATGCCTGCCCTCGTGCCCATGAAAAACTGAAGACACTTTCATAGACTGCAGGAAATCTTAGTCTTAATGACCTTTTCCTTGCTATAGGAGATTGTTTTCTTGGTCTATGGCCTCTGGACTGCAAGTGTAGTATCAGATTTTTCCACTTGTGTGCTGTGAGTACTTAGTCATCAGGAACTACACTGCCAGACAAATCATAGCTCTGCCTTTCCTGTTGTCACTTTTTAGTACCATTCTTTGAGCTATTCGTGTACTGACGAGTTTTTCAACAATGAATGCAGGGGAATAAAGTCCATGATTCCTTAGTGAAGTGCTCACTACTCATCGTATTTCTTAAAATGATTGAAAAAATGGAGGAGGTAACACTGAGTTTGTGATTACTAAAAGGCGTCCAAGTTTGCTCCTTTTTCCCCTAAACGTTTACAGAATGTTTATCCTCACTTTAGCACTCGTTCACTTTCTCAGACATGCAGATGAACACTACTCCCAATGGGGCAAAGTGAATAAACTTTGGTTCATTGACTGGCCTGTGGTAGGAAGAAGAGAAAACTGTAAGAAACCTTTCCATCTAGGTCTATTTGTCAAGAAAGAAAAAAGGAAAAAAATACAGGACTTGCTATCTTCAGGAATTCAAGCCTTTTGCCCTGGAGTATATTAAATTTAGAAAACACATTAATGTACCGCAAAACCCACAGGACAGATTTCAATTGACTCCACCTAGATTTTGGTGGCAAAACATCCTGGCCACATAAACCAGTGAAGCATTTTGTGTGGAAAGGTTGGCTTCAGCAGTTATTACTCACAAGTCAAAACAGAAAGATTTATTTCATTTTCCATTTCAGTTCTCCTCCATCTTATAACCTTGGGAGGAGAGCTTCCTTCTTTTCAGTCTATGCAGATGCAAATACCTATAGAAAGTAGAAGGCAGTGAAGAATCTTCCCTGAAGCTTCCTGCTGCCACATTTGTAACGCAGAAGCTTGTTGGAAGGAATTTTTGAAGGCAGAGAGGATGCTTGGGATTCACCTCTGAAGCCTCTGCAGCTGCTCCAGAAACCAAATGCAGACACTTTTAAGATTGGGCATTTTGGCTAAGTTTGCCCAGTATATGCACTTTTTAAAAGTAATACTTTAAAGCAGCTAGATATATTGGAATGAACTGTGGTTTAAGGTGGGCAGGCTCTGTAGCCCTTGAAAATCTAAAAGTGTTATGCAAACAAAAGAAAGTCAAGCAAAAGCGAAACACGAAAAAAAGGAGGGGGGGTGGGGCGGGGGTGGTGTTGAGTCAAAGAAGTATTTATTTGCAGTGGACTGAGGCACCAAACTACCAGGGTCTTTTTAGTTCCTAGCCCAAAAAGTGTTTTTGAGCAAGCCTCAAACCATTTTGAGGCACAGCAGCTAGCTCCTATACCTAGCAGGTCTAGGAGGTCTCAAACCTTTCCCTATCTTGTACCCACTTAAAGTCTTTCTGAAATTTAAGCAGGGGAGGAAGTGTCCGTCCAGATCCTGTCACGCTCTTGCTAAAATAAACTTCAGAGCTTGTACCATTCCAAGCCTGAGCACCTTACTGAATGCAGAGTCCTTATGATATTTCACTTCTAAAAATTACAACAAAAAGTCCTTAATCAAATTTCTCATTATCTTGGCTTGCAGTGCACATACAGTTATCTCCAGTATATCTTTTAATATGTATTCATCAGTTATGTTTGCACGTGTAGCCAAGTAAAAACAGTGGTGCTGATGAAATATTGGTTTAACTGATGCTAAAGAAGATAACCTGGGGCAAGGCTAATAAAAGCTGAAGCATGATTAAAGAAAAAAGGAGGTGATACCTCTAAGTATAACAGTCCTGACTGGTGCTGGCAGGCTGGTGTGAAGTGAATGCAGAGAAGAGGAGCTGGGTGCTGTGATGGTTGAAAGCACAGGAAAGTAGGGGTGATGTGGTTGTGACCCATCCCTCCCTTACAGGCTTCTTTTGAAAGATGGTAGACTTGCCCTGTTACTTGTTGAAGAGAAGGAAGAAATGGGAAGGCAAAGGAGGAGGAAGCTGTAATGATAGTGTGGGATGACTGACAGGAAAAAACAGGACTATCAAAGTCCCCTGTCCCCCCAAAACAACCTCCCCCTACCTAACAGAGCTGTTGCACACACGTACCAGGCTCTCAGCAGCACTGAAACACCCTGCCTCAGAGGCTGGCCCAGCTGTTTTGTGTTAGAAAACACCTGGAGAAGGAGGGGAAAACACCTCTGGGAGGGGAGACCTCAAGCACCTAAGCCAGAGCCCTCTGCTGACGTCCTGGGGAGCATCCTCCACAAAAGGAGATGAGCCTCCCTCAGTTGAAAGTTGGCTTTTGGGTGTATTTTCTTGTCCTCATGCTGCATGTTGTGCTGAAAGAATGGGGGAAAATGGGACTAGAGGTCCAAGCGACATTAGTGCCTGTGGAAACAGTTAAAAAATAAGATGCAGGCACCCCTTTAGTTTTCCAGGTCATGTTTCCCTACCTTCAAGTGTACAACATATATGTATTGCTGAGAGGGATTTCGCCGCATTATCTTTTTGCCCTTGCTACCTCTGGAGGAAAAACAATTTTCTGTTTCAGTGGTTAGAGAGCCGCCTTCTAAACTACAGCCAAAATGTATCCAAGTCCTGTTTATACCCATTTGTTCTAATGCCAGCACCGTCTTCTGAATTAAATGGCTCTTCTTTCCTGTTTTTTCCATCGTGCTTATGTTGAAACAGAGCAGCCTCTCGGCCTTCCCTTTGCTATGGAAAACAAGCTCTTCAGGTTTCCTCTCACTTGATCAGGTTTCCCTGTACCCCTGGGTCAGCTTAGTAACCTTCCATTCAACTGGGGATGCTCTGAAAGCCTCCTTGATCCAGTGCAGAGTTATTCCTGCTGTCATTTTAACAAGGCCTTAAAGTAGCACAAATATTTCTCAGTCTCTACCAGAAATGCCTCGCCAGACCCATTCTTCAATTGCATTTGCATTTTTCCATGGCTGCATTGCACTGCCGGTCAGTCATTTGGCAACGTGTTAGTATACCCAGTCTGACTGATGAGTTCATGGCTCATGACAGAAATTCTTGTTATTAGTCCCCAGTATTTGGCTTGGCATTTGCTACTTTTTTTCATCGCATTTTTATTACACAAATCTCAAGGTCATCTCTGCAGGTGGTGCTTCCTGGATTTGCATCCCTAGCATTTGTAATCTGCATATTCAGAGTCTTCATGATGTGGTGAGTGAAAATTAATGAAAATGTTAAAGAGTATTAGCTTGATCTTCAGGAGCCCCACCAGTAAATTCCGTTGAGGCCAGTGTGTCTCCTTTCAGCATTGCTGATTGCATTTTTCTTTGAGCCAGCCCTGTAAGCATTTCAGAGGTCCTCTTCTAATCCATGTAATTATTCAGTCTGATGAATCCTCTCCTATGTGATACCATATCAAATGCTGTTACCTAATCAGATTGTACAAACATCAGCATGACAAATTAATTAAACCCCCTGCAATTTCATGCACTGATTCTTTCAAAGGTTTGCAGTGTAGGCTATCTAGCTGTTGTTGTCTGGACCCTGCATTAAGCTTACTGAGTGTAGCTGCAATCCCCAGCTCTGCCTGTGTTCAGCATCGCTGTATTTGCTGAAAACACAGTGGTGAGATATTCCTCTGATTTTGGAAAGATGTTTATTATAGTTTGAGCCATTTCAAGTAATAATAAGAGGAGGAGAATGTTCTACTTTGTTGGCCATTTTCTAAAGTGTTCATCATTACTTTTTCTCTCATACAAGCACCGCTTGAAGATTTCTTCCAGTTTTTTTGTTTTCACTGCTGCAATAAGCAAGCTTGGTTGTTTACTTGATGTGGGCAAAGTATGTAACGTGGTCAGAATGCACTGGAGTCCCAGTGCCAGCAGTACTCCCACAGACCTGTGCAAAGGCGTCCGCAGCAGACTGGGATTTTCTGCGAGCTGAAGCCAGCAGTCCTGCTTCCCACTGACTTGGTAGCATTCCACCATGAGATCCACCATCGCCTTGAAAATAAAATGTGCATGTACAGCCGAATAGGCTTGTCAAAAGAGCATTTGTGATAGGCATGCAGCTTTGTTTCTCCCAGTTGACTTTGTGGTCTCCGCTGTCATTCCTGCAGTTGGTAGAAATGCAGAGGTAGAGATGTCTTCTGCAGTGGAAAAGGGAAAGATAATGACTCTGTGCCAAAGCCATACCTTGCAAATATTTTTTGGTCTGAAGTCTTTAGGTCTCTTCCTCTGTAAGCTTAATAAGCCTTTTCTCACAGCATCTTCCAGACCTGTCCTCTCCCTCTGTTCAGCAGCTGCCAGTGCAGGCACAACTGCCTGTATGTTTCTGTATGGTTTGCTGCCTCCCTGCTAGCAACAATTTGCTTTCCTATCACGGGCTTCCTGATGAGCATGGAAGCTCGGCAGGTGCGCTGAATTCACATTGCCAGGCATCGTGAAGAACTTGATGTGTTGTTACCAAATCAATAATGGAGTATCCATTCTTGCACTGACCTGGATTTTGCTTTCCTCTTTTAAGATCTATTTATTCCAAACTACTTTGTCCTGATGTGAAATCATGATCTTTCATGGCATGACATAATGCTGGCAGTGTAATAACTAACAAATGCATGATATTGTTAACATCAGGTTCTCTAGGAGCAGGAAAAAGAAAAGACTTCTGGTTAAAGGCAAATTATTGAAATGCCTCCTAGTACCAGTATGATTAAGCTGTTTTTGTCTAAGTCCACTGTAGGCTTGCTTTGCAGTTTATTAATTTGCTGTAGGCAGACAACCCAGCCTAGAATCAGAAAGTTGGACACCCCTTGGCTTCCAGAGTCACAGGAACAGTGGCTCCCTTACCAGCCTCTGTGCAGCCCCCGGCCATGGCTGTGGCACCTTGGCTTGCTTCACGCGGCATACAGTCATGTGGTACAAAGCCTTTTGAAGTCCGTGAGTGCTGTAAGTCACTTGAGTTCTTCCTGTCGCGAGAGAAGAATAGTAATCCTACTCTGAACCAGTATTTTTAAAAGGAAATAAATAAATAAATGGCATTTACACAATTCTTTCATCATAGTGCAATGTAAACTGTGAAATACTTCAAATAAACATCGCTCTGAAATGTAAACTTGCCTGGAGGATTACAGCACTTTTCTGAAGGTCCCTCAGATATCCAACATAGCAATTTAGGACAGAAAGCAAAGGCTATTACTTAATTGAAACTTCAAGACTATTTCGTCTAACAGCTGTAAGAGAAACATGTCTAAATCATATGAAACAAAACGTGACATTTATTATGTTCACAGGTAGCAGAGTTGAGAGTCAATAGCACCCTTTAAAACATATTACTTTTGTAATGTTGAAAGCAATATTAGATTTAACAAAGCCAAGCTTAGCATCACTATTTCGTGTAGAACTGTACCATTCCTTCTTCCCATTGCTGATATAATTTCATCTGCTTAAGTTTGTGAGGCTGGACAAGATGAGAGGGGAAGGTCTTAACACTCGTTACATTTTTCCATGTCTTCTGGTAAGACCTGCAGAAGCAAAAGCAGTCAAGGAAAGTTATCCCTGGAAGAAAAAACTTTCTGAGTTACACTGAGTTCAGAGGCTACTGTATCAGGTCCTACCACTTGCATAAAATAGCTTTTTAGGTACATTTACTTACCATCCATGAAACATGAGTTTGAAAAAAGAAGCTTATCTTTCAGGTTATTATCATTATTTTCAAAGACCTTTATTTTTTTCCCTTTGTTTTTTACTTATAGCCTTTGTTTCTTTCACAGAGATGCTTCTGACAACATGGCTTGATATTTAATGCAGCTCCATTGACTCCTCCAGAACCCCGTCTGCCCATCATCTGACAACTGCCCTTATGCTGGCTGCAAGGGCATGTGATTTCCCACTGCAGGCAGCAAGGACGGTCCTGGTGGAGTGGCTGCCCTATTGCTTCCTATTCCTGAGAAAGGAATGCTGGCTGCAGTAATTCAGGGGACTGGGGTGTACCTTCCTGTGCCCTCAGCTTCTCTGCAGGTTTGAATTAAAGGCTGTCACTCTACCAGCTCTGTTAGAGGGGTCTTCTGTCACTGGAATGCCTCATGCAGGGCTGGACTGTGTTGCCATTGTGAGTCTTGTCACACAGGGGTCAAGAGCATACCAGTTCATCCCACCACAGGCATCTGGGGTTTAGCAGAAATCTTTGGGGTTTACCATCGCCGACAGTACATCCATTAGTGCTGTAGATCTTTCTCCAGGAGTCTGAGAGCAGAGGAGGAACACAGTTGTGCTAACCCAAACTGGGGCTCAAGAGTCAATCCCCAAATTGTGCGTCAAATAAATACCATGACTGAAAGAGGTTCAAACTATTCTTTGTCCTGTGCTCTTTGGGTTTCAGGATAAGGATGCAACAGAGCTTCAGAGCAGAACTGCCTTTTAATTTCACAGTGCTTATAATGCAAGGCTCTTCGGTTATAAATTCCCCCAGTTTCAGGACTTAATCCACTAGATACCACCGTGACAAGCATCTGCTTCCTCAAAAGCATCTTTTATTAAAAGGAGTCAAAATAGTCTCCTGGGGAAAAGACATCACAAAAGCTCTGTAATAAAAAGAAATACCTTATTTTCCTTAAAGCATTTTGATCAACATCAGCAGCTTTGTTACTGGTTGAAAAAAAGAATTTGTAGTATTTGAATATGTAATTGTCCAGGCCTCTCTTTTGTTCAGAGTGAAAGAAGTCGTATAGCTAAAACCAGAAGTTAAATTCTTCACCCAGATTTAACTGTATTTGTGTAAGAGATTGTTAATTGAGTTACAGAATTATTGCAGCTCGGTTCCTACTATAAAACAGATTTTGGTACTCTTGCCTGGAGTTGACAAATCGGTCACACTGGTAGCTTAAATTTGCAGCGAATGGCAACAGTTCTCCTCCATTGTAACCTCAACAGAGGTTCTTCTCCAATATCAAACACTAAAATTAGGTTGAAATATAAAGTCAGATCATCCAAAAAGAGATCACAGAGTAGTAAGGGAGTTGCCTCATAGAAAATGAAATATGCATGAATAGATATATTTCCTCTACTTCTAAGTTTATGAAAATACAGTCCTTTTGTGTGTTTAAGGCAGTTTGTCTTACCCCATGGCAGGGCAGGAGGCAATCTGCAGTGCTTTTAAAGCTAGTTCAGCTATCTGTGATGAGACCCAAGACGTAAGAACAGCTGGAACCCCCCCAGGGTCCAGCATGGCTGGTGGGCAGGGGATTGTGTGCATGCCTGCCCCACACCTGAGTGAGAGCTGCAGGGGATGCAGCCAAAGAGGGAGAGGGTGAGAGGAGGAAAGCATGAAGAAGGTCTAAAGCATCCGAGGGTGGGCATTGGTGAGAAGCTGTTTTCTGTGACACCATCTGCTGCTCTTTGGTAAAAGTCACAATGATATAAAGAAAGCTGAATCTGTTGCTGTTAGATCAACCCACAAGAGACAAACCCATTGGGGTTTGTATGTTACCCACTAGCAGCAGGTGTAGGGATATATTTTCCTGGGGATTGGGCTCCAGAGCTCACTGAGGTCAAGAGTCCTGAGCTACGCTGTTGCCACGGTAGAGAAACCCATTTCAGGAAACACTGCCTGCCGTGGGGCAAAGAATTTCAAATACAGAGTTTAGAAATTATCTGTGCTGTGCAGCATTGGTAAAGTCTTTAAATACCTGGAGTAGAGAACTATGCTTTTACAGTTCCAGAATGCTGATTTTCAACATCTGTCTCTTTAGGATCACCACTTCCAAATGACAGTGCTTTGGAGAATGATCCCACAACACTCCTACAGCTCTGAGACTGCAGTTCCTAAGCTAGAGCACTTCTTGCATTCCAGCAGAATATAACCTGGTTTTAGCTCCAGTTATAAATTTTCCTTTGAGACTTGTGACTAGTACGAACAAGTTTCTTATTCTAGCTTCCTCAGAACAAACCTATTAGATTGTCAGCAGGAACATGACCAGAGGGAGCAGCGATTAAAACCATCATGTGGTATTATCTCAATTTTTTTTTCTTTGCAAGCATACCTACCAGCTTTTGTTGTAAGACATCAACCAGCACTGATTGATTCAATATATTTCAGATGTTTGCTTCCACTACCACTTTACAAGGTCTGTTCCAGGACCTCATTTCTCTGATGTCCAGAAGAATTTGTCAAGACCAGCATAGGCTTAATTTGTTTCTGACATGTACCTGGAGGCTCAGTAGTATTTGTGGCATCCTGGCACTTAATTCCCAGCAGTGCTCCACAGTGGCTGTGAATATCCTCATTTCAGTTTTCTAATCATTCAAGTCCCAAACCAGAGTTCCCTCAGGATCGTTGTGTGCTCTTCGCTTCAGGCATGCTTCTGCAGTGTTTATGTTCTAGTATTACACACCTCCCCTACAAGAGCTTCAGTGTTATATTTACCCCAAGATGGTATGCCCATTGAAGTCCAAACTAGTGGCCTTAGCATCATCACATTTCAGAAGCTGTTCTGGAAGCACTTAACACTTTTTCCCGACTGCCCTGCAAGCCTGAACAAAGGAAGTCCAGCAGCGTCTAAGGGCTGGAGTCTCACTAGTGCAGAAAATGGAGTCTGTGGAAATGCGATGATGAGCAGAGCATCCCCTGCTTTCTATCGGTCCATCTCATCATGCTTTAAAAATGAAATATCCACTGTGGTTATTGTTTTAGATAGAAAACAAGTAGTAGACAGATGAATGAGGATAGAATATGTGTGCAAGTTACACAGGCAAAAGGGTTTAAAACCCTATTGTTAAGCCCCAAGGATGAAACCAGTAGAGTTTCTTGTGCTACACTTTTCTCAGTATCTGCAAACACAGCGTAAGCTATTTACACCCACGGGTTCAGAAACTGAAGCTGAGCTAAAACATGTTCTTTGTTTCCTGCTTTATTGCTAAGCCCTACCAGCGTTGTCAGTGCAGTCAGACAGAAAGCAGGCAGTTTGGGTAGATTATCACAGAAATATGCCGTGTTTGGGTTTGTGTTCCCCTCTGCAAGTTTTCAAGTTTTGTTAAAGCAAAATACAGCTAGTTTACAGAGACCATAAACTTGTCCATGATAATGTTGGTCCTTTTATTATCTGTTTTTCTTCTTTTTTTCAGCCTTGTACCTCTTATTGTATTTTATGGTATTTTATCCTCCAGCAAAGGATAAATTTTAATCCATTGTTCTTGTGGAACGAACAGTGTAGTGTAGTGAAGAATTCACAGAGAAAAACTAGCTTATAGTCCATACCACACCATCAGAGCAAGCTGGCTCAATTTTTCAGTCCCCATAATGGCAATAGTGTGACACTCAACTTGACTCTCTCCCCCTTGGTAAGAATCTCGGCAGGATGCCCATCCAAAGACAATTTTGTATTTCATATTACAACAGCTCAGAGATAAATTTTAGCTGTGCTGAATTAATGTTTTACATCCTGCACACTTCCCTGCACATCAGCAAGAGGACAAAAAAAACCCCCAGGAATGGAGAAGATAGAAAAGAGATTGCATCTCCTCTAACTTTATGGAAATAGGGTGTTAAATGACAGAAAGGAGAACAAGATTGGTTTGGGGGTGGGGGGCACTGTGACAGGAGACTCTTCTCCCAGTGAAACTTCTGTACTAGTGTGAAAGAGTGGTAGATAGTCTATCTTCATTGCATTTCTTACCACTTTTGAAATACAGGAGTAAGGAGATCCATTATTTAAAATCAGTGACTCAAAGTACCTGCTAGGCAAAATTACCTGTTGTGCTAGGATATTTCAGCATCAGTTTCACTTAAGCTTCTGGGAATCCTCAGTGTTTTTACAGAAGTTAACAAGTCAGGGTCTTGTGCTTGTATAAGACATGAAAAAGAGCTAATGAGTTTTAACTATGCAGTTCAAGTCAAGGAGTTGGAGGGAGCAGGTTAGTAGAAAAAATGTTAATTGCTATTGAAACAATCACTTGTAGTAAGAAGGGATCATTGCATCAGATCATAATGTGAGAATGAGAAAGGATGTCATTAAAGATAGTTTAATGCTTGGAATTAAGTTTGATGTAGGCACAAGGCTAAAAGAGCATTGAGCTTATATATCAAATGTCTCCCGATGGCAGGTGCTCTGTTGCTGAAGGTGTCTGTAGAGACGCTGTTAGACAGCAGAACCCTTTTAAGAACTACTGTTGCACCATGAACAGTTCCTCAATTACTGGGGGAACCCATCCACTGTGTGTCTGATGGCCCCTTCAGCTGGAAGAGATTTAAAAGTATATCTTTTTTTAATTTTGATTTTGTGAACCTAGGGGTAGACACCTCTGAAATTAGATTAAGCATCAAATTATGGCACATACTTGACATAATCAAGAACACCCACAAAGTCACTTGTGATTGTACTTCTTGCTAAGATTTACCCCTTGCCAGACACAGAAATAAAAGTGACAAGGCTTGCTACAACTCCACAAGGGTTTCCAAGTCTCTTCTTCCCCGAGAACAAGACTGCCTAGTTACTGCTTAAGGTATTCTCAGTAGAAGCGTTAGCCAAGGATTTGGTGAAGATTTAACAGGATTAATTATTGCCAGGCAATTGCGTTGCCAGACGTAGAGGTCACAGTGAATCCCTGGCTCTAGGGTTTGTCTGTCCCAGTATATTCAGCATGAATCCATTTTTGTCTCCCTCTGTAACTTGCCTGTTCCCAGGAAGTACAGAGGAAAAGCTTGAAACATTGATACATTTTCCAGTTCTCCCCTTTATTATCAAATCCAGTAAGGACAGAGCATGTCTAGACTGACAACATTTCAGATCAATCAGTATTTTACCTGTATTTCCATTATCATGGAAAGCCATTTATTGGCATTTCAGCAATTGGGCTCCCAACTGCCGCAAGATCACATAAGCAGCAGTAATCTGGTTCTCTCATGGCTGCTTGCTCTCCTAGGTCAGAGAGGGTATTTTCAGCCTTGCTTGTGTAGAAATATTACTGTGCTTCCTGTTGTGAAAGATAGGGGGTTTCAAAAAGAGTGCATGGTTTCAAGAGAAATTTCTTGGTTACCTGTGCTCCATACACCCACCACCTGGAAACACCCATGTGCAATAATTTCATTGTGAGTTGACTTGTTGACTTCATGTCATTGGATACTGAGAAAATCAGTTGAGCTATTTTTAAAAGGAAATGTTAGCTAATCCTGTCAACACCACCTGCAAGGACCGGGAGAGGAGTTCAAGGTTCTCAAAACTTAGGCTGGGGGCATAGAAGATTAGATTTTCTGAGAGAAAAAAATTAGCTTAGAGAAAGTCTACCTGTTTTCCTTTCTGTTTTCCTCCACTCCTACATCTTTACCATACACTTCCCATTTATTTTAAACAGGTACATTAGGTTAAAATCTAGAGGCAGAATTACCAGTTTAGTGAGACCGCTGCTTTCTGCAGGCATGGGAGTACTGGAAAGTGATGTAATAACTGGGAGTGCTTCAAAGCGTGTTTTGCAATAAATTCACCAGCCCTAGAGAAAGGAAATCACTGTCACTATCCATAGTTTGTTTCCAATTTGTCTCAATAAGTCTACTCTCATCCTAATAAAGCTGGTATAAAGAATAAGAATGTGAGGGAAAGAAAAACAGGTACAAATTAAAGGTTTTCTTACCGCTGTTATGGACTTTGGTTACAATGGGTGCTTCCAGCAGTGGAAACACCAAGTTTGTATTTAGACTGGTGATCTGGGTGCTCCTTTATTTGTTGCTTTTAAGTAATTAAGACATGAGCTAATCTGGCAGCACTACACTTGCAGTCGCAGGCACTCACACCTAACAAACTCTGCTTTGTGTAGCCCAAACTGTGCTTTCCCTAGCCGGCAGCATGCTGGAGGGAACAGCTGCTTAATGACGGACCTTAACCAGGCATGCTGCCTGCTCCTGACACAACAGCTGATGGAACTCACAGACCTCAAATATGTTCTGCTCGGCTGAAGTTGGGCAAAGCCCTAGAATATAAGTAATAAGTCCATGCTGGGCTACATGGGGAGGTAAATGCTTTAAGAGTAAGCTAATGGACAGCA
Source organism: Syrrhaptes paradoxus (assembly GCA_013400615.1). Taxonomy (NCBI): domain Eukaryota; kingdom Metazoa; phylum Chordata; class Aves; order Pterocliformes; family Pteroclidae; genus Syrrhaptes; species Syrrhaptes paradoxus. Next base: position 19,250 of record VZTO01019899.1, on the reverse strand, counting down.
GATAATTGCATAGTGTGCTAAGTACACATAAAGGTAGGGCTGCACTACACGTTCAGGGCCAGCTGGGCCAGCTCCCACTTCTCAGATCAGGCACAGGAGCTTTATTTGATGGTTATGTGTATGTTTTGTAATCAAAGTAGCTTTGACTTGTACTTTATAGATTGTTCTCTTTTCTGGGGGGGCATAGTGCTGTACTGAGAAGGATGAAAGACCAAACTGCCTTTCTTCTTCCTAAGCCCAGCCATATGACAAGTCAAGAATTTTGTGCGTTTGCTCAGCAGGCTCCTTACCTCTCCTGTCTGCAGTGAGAGAGAGAGAGAGAACATTTACCCATTCTCCTTGCAGGACATCCATCTTGGGAGGCTCCCTCTTCTTTGTTACACCAAACCCCAAAATACCTGTTTGCATGGCCATACTTCAATGAAGTAACCCACTCCTCTGACCTGACTGCCAGTTTTGGCTGTGGTAAAATGAGGAACTCTGAACAAGAGCAGCAGTAGGGTAATCTCTAGAGCAGCCACGAAGTGGTAGAATAGTACCTGTGATGATAGTAAAATATTTTGCTGCAGTATTTGACAGCCTCAAATTTAATAGTTGTCCCTGGCAGAGTTTGCTGGGTGTAATTATTACATCCCTTAAATTCCATGTGGAAAGAGAATTGAGAGGAAATGCCAATTATTTGTCTACTGAGTAGGAGGACATGGGATCTTGATCACTAGCAAAGAGTGGGAAGCATACAGGAATAAGAGAGCTGAGGCAATAGAAGTAAATTTTGCAGTCCTGGCCTCCCGGGTACTTTCCATGAGAGGCAAGATAGGAGAATAAACCACCTCACAGTTACTGAAAGAAGTCTTTGTAGGGTGCTGCATCTTCAGTCCATGGAAAGAGAAGTGCTTTTACTTTTGCTTTGAGCTAATGGTGCAGGTTGGTTTTCCTTGTCTCCTGGTACCTTAAGGGCTAGAACCTACACAATCTCTGCTGTGTGCTGCTTGACCTTCGTGGCTCTAAGCTTAGTGCTCAGGAGCACACTCAGCACAGCTGAAATACAGGCAAGATTTCTGTTTAGTTGAAGTAGCTTAATAAGTTCTACCGAAGCTGTGCACCTGAGTTTGCAGATGCTTGGACAAGTTTTGATCTTTTAAAGGCACTTTTGATAGCCTCTGCCAAATTTCAGAAATTTTTACCAAATTCTGCACACATTAAGATTTTTTCAGTGTGAAATTTTAAGCAGAATGGTTAAAAATCTACAGAAGTATTTTGCAGATACCTTAAAATATTTGCTTGATTTTTTTTTTCCAGTTTGGGTCTTTGCCTGACAGATTTATTTTTTTTTTAAGGGGAAAAAAATGGGACTTGCACTAGATATTGAATCTTGTAATTGTGAGTGTCAGGTAGCTATATGTGAAAAAATACCTCTTTAAGAGAGCTACTTATAATATGCAAAACAATGAGAAAGCAAAAANGGGCATAGTGCTGTACTGAGAAGGATGAAAGACCAAACTGCCTTTCTTCTTCCTAAGCCCAGCCATATGACAAGTCAAGAATTTTGTGCGTTTGCTCAGCAGGCTCCTTACCTCTCTGATCTGCAGTGAGAGAGAGAGAGAGAACATTTACCCATTCTCCTTGCAGGACATCCATCTTGGGAGGCTCCCTCTTCTTTGTTACACCAAACCCCAAAATACCTGTTTGCATGGCCATACTTCAATGAAGTAACCCACTCCTCTGACCTGACTGCCAGTTTTGGCTGTGGTAAAATGAGGAACTCTGAACAAGAGCAGCAGTAGGGTAATCTCTAGAGCAGCCACGAAGTGGTAGAATAGTACCTGTGATGATAGTAAAATATTTTGCTGCAGTATTTGACAGCCTCAAATTTAATAGTTGTCCCTGGCAGAGTTTGCTGGGTGTAATTATTACATCCCTTAAATTCCATGTGGAAAGAGAATTGAGAGGAAATGCCAATTATTTGTCTACTGAGTAGGAGGACATGGGATCTTGATCACTAGCAAAGAGTGGGAAGCATACAGGAATAAGAGAGCTGAGGCAATAGAAGTAAATTTTGCAGTCCTGGCCTCCCGGGTACTTTCCATGAGAGGCAAGATAGGAGAATAAACCACCTCACAGTTACTGAAAGAAGTCTTTGTAGGGTGCTGCATCTTCAGTCCATGGAAAGAGAAGTGCTTTTACTTTTGCTTTGAGCTAATGGTGCAGGTTGGTTTTCCTTGTCTCCTGGTACCTTAAGGGCTAGAACCTACACAATCTCTGCTGTGTGCTGCTTGACCTTCGTGGCTCTAAGCTTAGTGCTCAGGAGCACACTCAGCACAGCTGAAATACAGGCAAGATTTCTGTTTAGTTGAAGTAGCTTAATAAGTTCTACCGAAGCTGTGCACCTGAGTTTGCAGATGCTTGGACAAGTTTTGATCTTTTAAAGGCACTTTTGATAGCCTCTGCCAAATTTCAGAAATTTTTACCAAATTCTGCACACATTAAGATTTTTTCAGTGTGAAATTTTAAGCAGAATGGTTAAAAATCTACAGAAGTATTTTGCAGATACCTTAAAATATTTGCTTGATTTTTTTTTTCCAGTTTGGGTCTTTGCCTGACAGATTTATTTTTTTTTTAAGGGGAAAAAAATGGGACTTGCACTAGATATTGAATCTTGTAATTGTGAGTGTCAGGTAGCTCTATGTGAAAAAATACCTCTTTAAGAGAGCTACTTATAATATGCAAAACAATGAGAAAGCAAAAACATAGCTTCACATGTAATGCATGAACCTTAAATTACTGAAAAATGCTGTTCTACTCTATGATAAGTTATATCTGTGAAAAACCCAGTAGCAGAAGAACAGGAGTGGTGAAAATTGGAAGGCAAGTGAAACTAAATAATTTCTTGCCATCAGGTGAAAATATAGGTGAGCTATTGTCAAGGACAAGATCCTTGGTGAAAGACAGCAGTGAGGAGAAGTGGTACAGAGAGATGAAGCAAAAGAGCCTTCAGGCAAGGACGGGGAAATGTGGGAAATGGACATTCGGGCCAATGCTAGAAGTGTATCTTTTACTGGCAGGAGAATGTGTTTTAATGTGCAAGGGAGAGGGCTGTGGATCTTCAGATACCAGTTCTGGTTACATGTTAAGGTTCAGGGTGAGGGGGGCCTCTCGGGGCAGTTTTCCAGGGAAGATGTGAGGTCTTCTCCACATCTCCCAGATGTTCAGCCCTGGGCAGTGCTCTAAGCTGGCCCCCAGCCTGAACTGGTCTATGCACTTTGGAGCCTAGTGAGAAGGTGTGATCATGGAGAAAGAGGCAATCTCAATTTCAGGAGGAGAGAGACGCAAGGAGTATTTCAGCAGAGACTGAGCTAATGCTAATAAAAAGGCGATATGCCAGAGTTGTGAGAGACTGACAGGTATGGGATCTGTGCAGATTAAATTTGCTGTGTGCATACAAGCGAGTCTTATAACAGTCTTTGCAGAGATTTAATTTATAAATGTGGAAAATGTGATTTTATTAAATATGCAACTGATAGTAGATCAGCTTACTTTTTACTTTGGGGGTGTAATACGAAGAAGAGAACAGAGCCTGTTTCTGTGAGAAATTAAACACAAAAGAAGGAGCACTGCTGCAGACACAGTATCACTTGTGATTAAGGCAAATATTCTTTGTGTGCAGATACAGGCCATATACTTTTGTATCCTCCCCAGTGTTTTCTAGCACTTAAAAGTAATCAAAATGCAATTCAGTGAAGAACTGATAGCTATTCCACAGGGCATTTTGATGAGACAGGGAGCCAACCTTCTCCTAGTTTTATGTCTCAATTTTATTCTCAATTTATGTCTCAATTTTATTTGTCTATACTTATAGACTTAGAAACAGAAATAGCTGTTGAGAGAAAACGAGTCTCTGGCCTCCACATGAGGAAGATCTGAAGTCAAATAACCTCAGCCTGGAGTTTGCCGTACTTCTATAACATATTCACAAATGTTTCTCACCTTTGAGGATGAGCTCCAGGGAAATCTGAATGAAAAGCTCACATACTGCTTTGAGAGCAAAGTGTTCCCTTGCGAGTTTCACCTTAAATACATTTGTATAATTGATTAGCATTAGCCAGAGGATACCAAGGAAACCATAATGCAGGGGAATATCTCTGATGTTGATTTTGCTTCTATCCTCTGCCCCTACAAGCACTGCTTGCCTAAAAAAGGCCAGTTAATGGTTATGGTGTCACCTGAGGGGATGCTTTTCTCCACAGCCATCAATGGAAAAGGCAGTGGTTTAGGTCTTCTTCATAGAGGTGTCAGCTATAGCTGTTCTGTAGATGCTATCTGGGGAAATATGTCTTGAAGGGCTTCCCGCCATCACGGCTCGTAGCTCTTTTGGCTTCAGGATCGGTGTTCTCCATCTGCAGCAACTGATGGACCTCTCCAAGATTGCTCCCAGTCATAAATGTTCTGGCACTTTGTCAAATGTAGTTTTAAATGAGGCACATTTTGGCTTCACTGAGTCTTGTTTCTTTGCCGTGGCCCTGCACTATCATCTTTTGCAGCCCCCTGTGATTTTTTTTGTATTATTCTCTGTCTTGTTATGCTGGTTGTCATGCATGAATCCACTCACAGACAGTGGATGCCCAAGGGTAGTGTGCTGTAGCTTACGCTTCCAGCTCCCCAGTGCATCCTCCTCTGCCTTAGTTCTCGCAATGGGAAGGAATTCCCATTTTCACTGACTTCAGTCACCACTGCTGCCCTAGTTACTCCTGCACCTCCTGACTGTGCCTGTAAAAAGTGCTGTTCACCAGTGTATCCCAGGTCAAGTGAAAGCTGTGAGTGCTCTAAAATTACGTTTTTTTGGATTTAGAGTCTTTATTTCAACTTCTCCCAGGACACACTTTCATACAGCCTTGACATTGATAAGTGAGTGGATAGTGTCAACCAGTAAAACTGGGACCCTGGTCATTGTCACAGGCATTTCAGGTGAGAGTAGGAATCTTGCAAAAATGTTAATTCTTGCTTTTTGTTGCTGCTCAAGAAAGTGAATGGGGAAAAAATTGCTACTGATTGCATTCTAGTTTTCATGGCTTGGTTTTTGTTTCACAGGGTATATGGGCTTTCTTCCAGGCTATATTCTTGTTACTTAAGCAGGTAGAGTAAATTCGAATTAAATTTTGGTACACTGACTTTTATTTAAGATAAAACCCTGACACCTGTCCTGCATTGGCAGTTCCTTTTGAATTTTGCTGAAACAAAGCAGCAAGAGACAGAAGAACTTCAGCTCTCATTTTCAGGGCCCTAATGCTCTTCCAAGCATGGTCTCCCCAGAGACAGGACACATACCAGGGTGGTGTCTAGGTGTTCCTCCTCTCTCATTGCAAAACAAAATAAAACAAAAATCCAAACAACAACAACAAAAAAGGCCCAAAACAATGAACACTTCTGAGTCATCACTGTCAAGCTATAGGGTCAGACTCTCTCTGCCTCTTGGGGTTATCTCTTCATACACTGTGTTTGGGCAGTCTTCTCGAGCCAGAATAAATGTGCGCATGCTATTTTTGTCCCATTTTCTCCCACTTCTGTGTCTATGTCCATGAAAGTCTTACACCGACCTGTGTCAGAGCAGCAGCTGTTTCCCTTACATTGCCTACCAGTAGCTCCTGCCTGTTCAAGAAACCCATCCAGAAGCAGAGATGGTGATGGCATAAGGCTCAGGTAGCATCAACACGGTGGCCTGATGGTGCCATGCTTACAGAGCCTTAGATCTCTCAGGTGTCCTGGCAGTGCAGTTCCTGCAGCGGTGATGGGGAGGCAGAGCAGCCAGAGCTAGCTGGTACATTTGATACTGAAGATTTCAATGCGACAGGATTTAGTAAATGAAAACTCCGCCAGCAATTGTCAGGAGAGAGATTATTTGACACAGGAGAAAGACTGTCGCCTATGTCAGCTTGCTCTTTAACTGGATACTTTTTCTTCCGTTTTCTTAGGGGAGGGCAGGTAGGAAGAAAGATGTAAGGGGAGGGGGAACATGTTACAAATGTTTGCTGAACTGACCATACATTTGGCCAAGTTACTGCCCAACTGAGCAGATTTGGGATGTCACCCTTAGGTAGATAACTATCTGGAACAGACTTGAAAACATCTCAGGCAGAATCCCAGCTTCAAACAAGCCATAGAAGCGTGCCAGCTTCTACTAGGTCACAGTCTGCTTTTCCAGGATAATAAAAACTGAGGACTGACAAGAATTACATTTCTTGGGCTTTCCTTTCTCTTATTTGAAACACATGCACAGTCAGGTGTTGACTGCGTAGTCAATAGTTAACTTGAAATGCAGTAAGTAGGTAATAAAACATTTTTTAAAGCAGAAGAAAACGTATACAACAAGAATGGCTTTCTCAGTGGATTTTTGATGCTTTTGTATGTCTAGTCCAGTACAAAATAAAATATCAGTCGTGCAGTAGTCTCTGGCAGGGGAGGGTCATGTGAGAACTGGTCAAACTCTAGAAACAGCCTAAGAGACAGACTCTGAATTTTTGGCAACAGAGGTGTGTAGCTGTAGATTGGAACCAAACCTTTTCCGCCAACATTAGTGAATAGTGCTGAAAGCTCATGCAAAATAGAACAAGCTAGGTCTTTCACATTTTTCTCCCAATTATTGCTTTTTAAATCACTGCCTTTGCATGCAGAAGTTTGTTGGATTCATCCATTATTCATGTCCTAGAAATTTGATAGAGGTCTCATATGTTCCTTCTAAGAGGATAAAGCCAGCTGCAGTACCCAATTGTAAAGATGTGTTACTGGCTTGAAATGTAATTATGTGTATTATTTGCTATTCCTCTGACTTGAGGATAGGAATTTAAAAATGCTAGTCCTCTTTGCTTTCACTGAATGTTATAGACATCACAATCACACAATTATTCATTAAAAAAAGGCTCAGAGGGTTGTTACCAAATCCTCTAGGAAAGATTTCGTCTTTCCCATAGTAACATAATGTGTTACAGAGGACAATATTGCATAGAAGTAGCTGTAGGTCTTGGTGCCTGCCTTTTTCAGTGTGACTTAGTTCAACTAGTCTATTCATGTACCTACCTGACTGTGCTCAGTCTAGAAGTACTCTGTGCTTTTTTTCTGTTATTTCTAAAAGAAGGGTCAGCAATGTCAATAGCTTTGTTTTAATCATATTTGATGAATAGCAATTTACTGTGACATCTTTACCTGATACCGTATTAGGTTAGCTGTTCATTAAAAACTCAGGAAAAGGTACCATCACCAATAGTCTTTCTTCCAGCATCTGGATCTCCTAGTTCTCCCTTCAAGTTTGGTGTGAATAACCCAGATGAAAGTAGGATGACATCTGAGATATGTACAATCAAGCTAACTTCTCCTGTTAAGTATTGTTGTTGTTATTATTATTATTATTACTACTACTATCTAGTTCTGTCCTATTTCCTTGACAAGCTACATAAATCTTTGTAGAGATATGCCCTGTTGTGTGTGAAACAAACATAGAATACAAATGCTACTGATGAAGTTTTGTTATTGATTTTTGTTCACATAAAAAGTATACAAAAGTCAGATAAAAAAAATGAGACCTTGCGCTGGTTCATTTTTTTCTTCTTTTATGAGGATTTAATTGGAAATCTAACAGGAAATTAGACTGGAAGATTACCAACTGCATGGCTGGCATGCCGTGAAGGATCAAATGCCTGTGTCTTTCATATTGCACCCTTTATCGGCAGCTTTATCAAGGATTTCTTGTGGATTTAAGGATATCAAATATGACATCAGCAGCTTCAGTAGCAAAAGTAGTCTAAGGCACATGGGGTAGAAAAGCTACACAAGTTCTCGTGTAGTGTTTGGAAGCTCAGGATGAAAGACTTTTTGCATTGTCATCTTAAAGTGAAAAAGGAAAAAGAAAGCTACAGAAGCTAAACCATCTGTACACAGTCCTATTGACTGTTAATTTCCTGAGAATCTTTCCAAAGAAGCATTTGGGAGGATTGCTTTTTCAGGGCTAGCCTCTAGAATATTTATTTCATCATGTTAGCCAACCGTTCCACAGGAGTATAAATCCAGAGGCAACATACCTCTTACAAAAGTCCCTTTTGGATTTTGCCAGTTTACCTTAATGTGGTACACAGTGCGTCTCTGGGGAAGATTACTCAGAAGTACCTATTTGGCTGTTATTTGTTCATACAAAAGAGATCAGAGTTCAGCCTGTAAAACCAGAGAGGAAGAGAAAGAGGGGTGCTCAAGTCTTTCTGTCTGTCCTTCTTAGGTGGAAAACTTAGCTAGTGCAGGGCCAAAGTCACACGGAGCTAGTTTCACTGGATTGAGGACTGTGCTCGGTGAAGATTTATCTCTCTGCAGAGGGATCATAGTGCCATGCCTCTTGACTGAATGTGATTTCTTAAAGCCATGTTTATACTAAAGGCCTTGTTAGAAGTGGATCACCATCCTCCACCATCCTCTGGTATTCAGTAGCTGTCCAAACTAGGAAGGAAGCACTTGCGCTTGTGAAACTGTGCTGGAAATAATTCAGCTGTTTACATGTGATGAGCAACTTTTAAACCAAACTACCCGAAACTGGTTAGCTGTTTCTCTTTAAAATTGAAGCTGACAGAAATATTTCACTGCTGACGAAAGAAAAATGGGGGGAAAAGCCATGGTCAAGGAGCCCTCTAAACAGCATAATCTAACACTATTTGCCTATTACTGGCAACAGCAACAAGGAGATTCAGCATCCTTAGGAAGTTTAAATGAAAAGATTGTAACTCTGTGTACACCTTTATATCGGTTACAATATCATCACATAAGACAGCTAAACTTGACTATTAATTTCAGGGGCCACAGTCTTTTCCACAAATCATTTGAGTATGGCATCTGCAGGTTAAATATAATTTGAACTTTTATTGATGCAATAGTTGGAATTATCTATACCCCAGAGAAGGCTGCATATAGAGTCTGCAGGTATTCCATATCCAACACGTGGTATTTTCAGGAAGGGACAAACTGGAAGAAGACAGATGAAAACATTTAGTGCCTTGGCTGTTCAGGTCAGAGCACATTGCAAGAGAGACATTTGGCAGATACCAAGGATGGAGAAGCTGGTATTTCCTGCAGCTTTTTGCTATGTTGACAATGCAGCTTTAGTTTAAAAAATTAAGCACATATCACAGAAGGAGTGGAAAAGAACTGCAGGAAAAATGTTCCTTCCTGCTATGGGGATGTGGTTTCTTCTGAAGTCAATAGGAGTTGCTTGCTTATATGGTCTTTGGAAGGGAAAAAAAGATCAAAAGACTGCAACAAAAAGACATTTGAAATGAAAGGACTTCACCACGATTACCTAATGATACTCTGCCAGGTTTGTTCATTCAGAAAAAGTGGTATTAGAACTGCTGTGTAAGTGGATAGACTGAGATTTGGAGGGTAGGATGGAGAGATGTTCCTGGCTGGCCTCATTGTCACGGCCCTGTCAGCACACATCAGCTGCAACCCATAGGAACTGAATACTTGTGAAAACAAGTCGTATCTCATCCTTCATGCTTTTTGAATCTAATCTTGTTTTAACAGTTTGCTGGGTGTACCAGGTGATTGATGCTGTCACACTGCAGATAAAATTGGTCATTCTGTCAGTTTTATTCAATATTTTAGAAGCATTTTGTGCAAGCTGGAATCTGAAGCAATGTTACACATTTTTTCTATGGTTCACCTTAGTTATAAAAGTAATCCATCTAATTCTCAGTGATTCATTGGTAGACATTTCCTAAATACAGACCTAGAATGAAGTAGTAGGTTAGTTGAACCTGAATATGTCTTGAAATACATGTGCTGTATTTCTTTTTAACTATGCTATAAGTAGATAGAAATGAATATAGCATCAAAACCTTGTGAAACACATGAAAAGAGGACAGTTACATTTACTCACATGCATATTTGGCCTAGTTTCATAATAAACATCATAGGATAATGTCGGTTATTTGCAACAGTTACATAGGATGTAGTGAAAAGCTCATTACACTGAAAAAAAGTTTGAGCTCCTGAAATTTCAGCATATAGTAATGTCAGAGTTTTTACTTGCCAAGATGGCCTGAAAGGACTGTGCTTTGTTCAATTCAGGGCTGTGCCTTAAAAGGCATTTAAATGGTCTTGTATCATCCGTGATTATCAGTGGATCATAAAAGTACTCTAAAAAGGAAAGAGACTGACTTCTGGTACAGCAGGAGTTCCATTATACGCTTTAGAAATAGGAATTTACCTTCTTCAAGTCTACTTGACTTGAATTTACTGTCCATATGTAATTATGAAGTTGCTTGTGTCACAAGTCAGAAGTTACTGCTGCTGAACACAGAGAAAAAAGGTCCAGCTTGGGGTGAAAACAATGAGAGCTGAACTTTCTTGTTCTTTCAGAAGCGAGCTGCAGAAGATGATTGGTTTCGGTACACTTCCACATCTGCTAAATTATTTTCTCTTTCTGTGTTTCAACAGGCCTTGAATAGGGGCATCGCTGCTGTCAAGGAAGATGCTGTGGAAATGCTGGCCAGCTATGGGCTGGCATACTCCCTGATGAAGTTCTTCACAGGTCCGATGAGTGACTTCAAAAATGTAGGTCTGGTGTTTGTGAACAGCAAGCGAGACAGGACCAAAGCAGTTTTGTGCATGGTTGTGGCTGGCGCTGTAGCTGCTGTATTTCATACCTTAATAGGTAAGGTCACTTCACATCCTTCCCTTGCCTGTTCTCCAAACTGATTAATCTGTAGGTTTAAGATCTCATGTGTAAGTGCAACAGGAGATGCATAAGAGATTAAATCTCTTGGGCTGGTATCATCCCCATCCAAGCATTTTTTATTACTGTTTAAACAGGTTATTAAGTGACAGATTCCACCCCCAGGACTCTCCTGCCTGGCAGCAAAACATGCTGCTGATCTCTGTCAGTCAGGTGTGTGAGCGAAACTTTGGCAAGGTTGCATGAAGCTGATAGCTCAGTCTTACTGTTAGGTAGTGATGATCAACTGGCAGTATCTGCCCAAATGGGTTTAGCAGGACTTCAAAGTGTGCTTAGTAGGATTGATTGTCAGAACTCAGTGACATTGTCAGTGTACTCACTCTGTACCTATCCCCTTGCTACTTATTACACAGTACAAAGCTCAAAGCAAGTAGGTGCATCCTCATTAAAATACCAGGTTTACTCTCTACTAGCACTAGTCATGATCCACTTCTGTTGAATAATTAATCTGTAAGAGAAGAAGTAGTTACTAAGAGCACTTTATGCCAAACTGGGACCAGCTCACTGAGTATACTCTGGAGGAAAGAATATACAAGCATATATGAACTGGACATAAAAGTAAGGCAGCCACAGGATTTGCCTGTTCCTGAGAGCCTGGAGAAATGTGATATCAACCCAAGCATCAGCCAGTACCATGGCAATAAGAAGCTGTGTGACCTGGAAGACTTCTTCTCCAAGAACCGCACCAGATGCCTTACACCTTCTGGCTCATTCCATAGAGCTGAAGTCTCTGGACCTCAGCAACGAGGAGGAGAAGATGCTGGAGGAAGAAGCAGAGAATGCATTGCATTCAACAGGTACAATCCTAAAAACTGGGAAATCTAAGGGACAGGAGGAGGGAGGTAATGCAACAGCCTGTGGAGGCATGTGTTGGTTGACAGGGAGTAGGGATGAGTTGGATGACCAGCAGTAGAGGCTCATTCTGTTCCAGAAAGATGGGAAATGCAAATATGATGGGAATAGCTAGAATTGCCAGGAAATTACTGAGTGGCTTGGAACCAAGGCACTATTCATTATCAGGTTGTTAGTATCCCAGGAGCAGCACTCCACCACTGATACAGGAGCCCTGTCCTGTTTACCTTTACTCCTTGTTACAATGGAAATAAATACTTAGAGTCATGGCTCACTAGCCATGGCAACTCTGTGCCAGGGATCAGCTGTTGCTGATTTTATAAGCTGAATCCATGCTTTCAAGCTAATTTAATTCACCAGTATCGGTCACTTCTTCAACATGTTTACAGTTGAGGCTGCTTTATTGAGTCNAGATGCTGTGGAAATGCTGGCCAGCTATGGGCTGGCATACTCCCTGATGAAGTTCTTCACAGGTCCGATGAGTGACTTCAAAAATGTAGGTCTGGTGTTTGTGAACAGCAAGCGAGACAGGACCAAAGCAGTTTTGTGCATGGTTGTGGCTGGCGCTGTAGCNGCTCAGTCTTACTGTTAGGTAGTGATGATCAACTGGCAGTATCTGCCCAAATGGGTTTAGCAGGACTTCAAAGTGTGCTTAGTAGGATTGATTGTCAGAACTCAGTGACATTGTCAGTGTACTCACTCTGTACCTATCCCCTTGCTACTTATTACACAGTACAAAGCTCAAAGCAAGTAGGTGCATCCTCATTAAAATACCAGGTTTACTCTCTACTAGCACTAGTCATGATCCACTTCTGTTGAATAATTAATCTGTAAGAGAAGAAGTAGTTACTAAGAGCACTTTATGCCAAACTGGGACCAGCTCACTGAGTATACTCTGGAGGAAAGAATATACAAGCATATATGAACTGGACATAAAAGTAAGGCAGCCACAGGATTTGCCTGTTCCTGAGAGCCTGGAGAAATGTGATATCAACCCAAGCATCAGCCAGTACCATGGCAATAAGAAGCTGTGTGACCTGGAAGACTTCTTCTCCAAGAACCGCACCAGATGCCTTACACCTTCTGGCTCATTCCATAGAGCTGAAGTCTCTGGACCTCAGCAACGAGGAGGAGAAGATGCTGGAGGAAGAAGCAGAGAATGCATTGCATTCAACAGGTACAATCCTAAAAACTGGGAAATCTAAGGGACAGGAGGAGGGAGGTAATGCAACAGCCTGTGGAGGCATGTGTTGGTTGACAGGGAGTAGGGATGAGTTGGATGACCAGCAGTAGAGGCTCATTCTGTTCCAGAAAGATGGGAAATGCAAATATGATGGGAATAGCTAGAATTGCCAGGAAATTACTGAGTGGCTTGGAACCAAGGCACTATTCATTATCAGGTTGTTAGTATCCCAGGAGCAGCACTCCACCACTGATACAGGAGCCCTGTCCTGTTTACCTTTACTCCTTGTTACAATGGAAATAAATACTTAGAGTCATGGCTCACTAGCCATGGCAACTCTGTGCCAGGGATCAGCTGTTGCTGATTTTATAAGCTGAATCCATGCTTTCAAGTTAATTTAATTCACCAGTATCGGTCACTTCTTCAACATGTTTACAGTTGAGGCTGCTTTATTGAGTCAGTATTATAAACTTTGGACCATTAGTACATTTGGCTCTCATATTTCTCTGCTTGGAATGTTTCTTCAGCCCCCAGAGCTGCTTTTCTAATTGCTCACTTGTTTTCCTGACAGTGCTGGTCAAAGTTTTTGGCTTTGCCAGCTGGATGAAGGAATATTTTCTAGACATCCAACATTTTATTTTAAGCTTTGATAGTTTTTAAGAAAATTTAAAGTATAACTATCAAATTTCCAGGTGAAAGATGTAGTTGGATTTTCCACATGAGACTTTTATTGAACGGAGTGTTTGGGGCAGCTATTTGAAAACATGCCAGATACGTTTTTTGCCTTTGCCTGGAAATAGAGCCAGCCGTGCTGAGTTCAGAACCTCTGAAATGCCCTCTCTGCAGATATTGGGAAAAAAAGAAAAAAGAAAGCTTTACTTACCATGCTTTAAAGTTCTGAATTAAAGGGCTTCACACAATCTTTCAGGTGCTTATGGTGGCAGACTGCAAAATATTTTTTAGTATTTTAACTTGTCTATGCCTGAAACTATGTAAAGGTCACAGCAGAAACTGGCAGAGCGCCTGAGAGAGTGCAGTTAGTCAGATTGTAGCACCAATTGCCTGTGTGATGTTGCCAAATTTTATGTTCCAAGTTTCCATTGAACATGTTTCAAATCCTGATTATTCTTCTCTGACCCACAGATGCACAACCTGCCTAGCAGGAGGAAGAGGAGTCCAGTGGAAGACAGACAGCCTCCTAAGACCTGCAGCTGCTACCCAGCAGTTTCACACCTATCACAGACTACCTACAGGAGACACAAATACAAGTTACTGATGCTCGACAGATGAAAAACAGAAACAACTCTCAGGGGACTGAATTTCTTCCACATGCCATGTGTATGGGGGTAAAGAAGATGACATAACTATCTGCCATGGACTGTCAAAGCCCAGGAAGGAACAGGGAACAAAAAGCCCAATGAAATAAAGAGGAGTACCAAAAGTCAGAAGGAAGGAACCAAGTGGTGGTAGAAACACAGTGACCACAATGAATCACCACATTCCAACGGTGATAGAGACTATTTGCAGTCTGCACACACAGCTCTTCACAAACAGCAGCCTCCACTTATTTAAAATATCAAAACAGACCATTTCATGTACCTGACTTATGCTTCATTGCTTCAGCACAAGCTCCCCACTACTGCTACCCGACAGGGGCTAACACAGCCCTCCGTGGGAGTGACTGGCTGAGCCAAACCGCTCAAACTCACGGTTGCAAGCTCTGAGTCCCTAAGTCATCACCCCACCACATTCCCATGAATGTCTGCAAAATCCTCACCAACAGTTCCTGTCAATCCCCTGTACAGGTAGCAGTAAGAACCAAGAAATAAGTTGACTTGACCAAAGGGATTTGAAACTGTATTCTGGTTGCACTTATAGTGCTGCCACTAACCTTGGTCAGTACAGTGTTCCTACATTTGCCGTTTCTGTTGTGATCTGGAAATAGAAGATAGTATGCTGCCTTCCTTCCCATGTGCTATTTTGGGGGCAGCTGCTGCCACCAGTTAGGGTTTCCTTGTGGGAAGTTTGCTATGTAGCCAGGGTCTAAAGCATCTCGTTATTTCAGAGACTGGCTTTTGGCAGGGATATTGGGCTGTAAGAGAAGGGATTCAAGATGCTAAGCCCGTCTTTGCGAAGTTTTGACATCTTACTAAGTTGCCAGCTTGACAGAGGAGAGAAATTATTTATATAACATTATGTTATGTTAACATAATGCATTTCATGGTGCTACTGGTAAGCCCTCCATACTAAGTGGGTCCTTTTAACACCAGTGTAATGAAGGACATGCATATTTTCTTTGGCAATAAACCAGCATTTTTCAGCCCTTGACTAGTTCACTGAGAAATAGTGTACTGAGGAATTGTATTTCCTCTTGCATATTAATATTACTTTATACAGCTCTCTGAGGTTCTGGAAATGAAAAGGAAGAAGTTACTTTGAAGAAACATCCTCTTTGCTTAAGTAGACATCCTTACTGGTGCCCACTACAACTGATTGAAAACTACATGATAGATCATTTTTCATTACCAGAAAAAAAAAGGTTGGAACTTCAGTAAGCAGGAAAACCTAAAGCAGACTGGATGGTCAAGACATACAAGTGATTTAGTTTGTGCCAGTTTAGTACTGACAGCCTAGTGGGCATGGGCCACTCCCTGCACAGATTGCAGAGGGGAAAACTTTAGCAGTTGCTAGTAGTTCCACTGATTTTTTTAAAACTTCCACATGCACAGTCAGTACATATACGTTAAAGGTCTCCATAAAAAGTGTGAAATAGGTGTAATCCCACCACTTCCAGTGTAACACTACTGGAAGTTTCTACAGACTAAGAGTTACAGAGTGGTTTATGACAAACTGACGCATTTTTTCCAGCCAGTTGTCTTCTGACTTGCCCACTGTACTGGCTCATTCTAAATGTTTTGCCCTGGAAGAAGATGGTAGTGCAGGAACACAAAGCAAGGTATAATCCAGGCTTGCTCTGTGTACCCTGTGCCATCTCCAAATGAAGATTTGCCATTCAGTTATTTTGGTGTTTTGGTTTGGTTTGGCTTGTTTGTTTTGCAAATTGGCATTTTCCTATCTGCCCAAAATCACTTAGCTGAACAAACTCCTGACGAGCACCAGTTTTGGCCATGTGAGCCATCTTTCTGACAAGCAGCAGAATAGATTTTTGCTTCTCAAGTCTTCAAGTTCATTTTTAAAACTGTCAGACAAGTATGAAAATGGAACGCATTTAAAAAGAACACACTTTAACCCAAAAACATTTTTAGATTTTTTTTTCCTCCAGTGAAGCTAACATTGACATATGTAGCTCTATGTCTGGAAATTGTATCACATCCTATGAGTGTTTCTTTGTGTTTTCTTTATGATGTAAGTATAACACGCTGGTAGTAGACAGCCCCAAAATTACTACGGTACAGCTATTTGTTTGAGACTGCTGGCATCATTAAAAGAGTGTTCAGTTGTTTCAAGAATGTCTGAAGTTTATGTGGTAGTAATTGGCTCATTAGAGAAATCAGTGTAGGGAAGAGGAGATACAATTAGGTATGCAGTATTTCTGTGTAATTTCTTAAACTTCTGGGTCTTAAAGCTCAACTGGAAAAGACAAAAGCAAGAATTCCTTCTTAAATGCTAGCAATTTAGCAAAACTAATTCATAGACATATCAAAATAAATGAGGTATTAGAGGAGAGCAAACAGGCAGCTTGTATTGGAGTTGGACTTCTCTGTTTTGGTTGAAATTCTGCAAGGAATAGGAAGAGCCATCTGCTTTAGGTTAATGTGATACTCTTCAGCTCTGTTGTCTGTGTTATTAATTTTGTACTATGCTTCATAATAAGTTTGTAAGGTTGGCCAAGGTTATGGTCTAATTGCATCAGCAACTGCTTTATTCACAGCTCAGGACACCTGCCTGTATATTTGTCAGTAAATCTCAGCTTGCTGAGTCCTTCTTTCTGAGGATGGAAACATTCATGGACATCAGCAAAAGGATTGAGTGCTTTCACTGGCATGTGAAATAGCTGACAATTTTAAAACTAGCTTTTAAGCTTAGCCATTGTGATAGTAAAATCAAAATCACATTAAAAAGTGTAGTTAGGCTTTTTTTGTGTGGGGGAAAGAAAAGTGAATCTTAAAACTTACAGAGCACAGTGCTGATATCCCTAGAAATCTTAAAAATGTGGTGCTGTGGGCTGTGGTAGTCTAAGTCCCTTGAGAGTGCGCCGCAAATAAACTACAACCCTGTAGTGAACTGTCTGTTTGTGGAAGTGAGAGTAGTTCAGCCTCCGACTTCTGATTCTGTGAATTTTTCTGTGATAGTAAATTTTTTAAAAATAATTAAATAAATAAACACCTCAATGGCCTTTAGAGCCAAAAAAGTTACTTATTGCTCACTTTCTAAACACTTTCAAAGTCTCTTTTAAAGCAGGAGAAGCCCAGTGAACGAAGTGCGTGGAGAGCACAGAGGGTGACCTCGATGGCACGCTGCCTTCCCAGCCCTGCACTGCTGGTGGGGGCACCTCCACAGGAGCAGGTTCCTCAGCACCTGGACTCTGATTCTGTCAGTTCCCATGTGGAGAATAAAGTTGGTGTGTTTCCTGCAGCAGTTTTAAGTTTTTGTGCAGGAGAAGTGTAAAGCAACTTCCAATGGGACCTTAGACAGCTCAATGAATCTGACCCTCACAGGTGGCTTGCCTCATGTGCCTCCCAAATTCCTTCTCCTCCATTCAAATAAGTCTATTCAGAAACATCCTTGTACTGCCCTGCCATAAAAGCAGCCTTCCACAAGGACTTACCGTGCAAAAATCCATGCATAACAGAGAGTTTTCAAAATACTGAGCAAAAATCAGTGTATGGATATTCATGCAAAAATAAAAAAGAAGCTGTGCTTGATGTGTGACTGACTGCAACAAGCACATGAACACTTAAAGAACTAAATTTGCCTCCCTGGAAGCAGGGGAGTTTTAAAGATTTTCCCTAATCTTGTTCAAAAGAAAACAAGTCTGGGAGTGCCTCAGGAAGATAGCTAAGCAACTTGGGGATTAGTGGGTGAAGTGAGAGACTGTGAGTATAATAGTTGTAGTTCAGATGAAAGACATATAGATAGGGAGCAATGTAGGAAAAGTGTGACTTTTTAAGATTTTAGCATCTTTTGGGCAGTCCCAGATATCTGAAGAGAGGCTCATGCTGATGGCTGTTCCCAGTGCTGCCATACCACCTTGGTTTTTACTACCTTGTTTACTCTGTCTTGTTCGGACTGAAAAAGTATTTTCAGTCCTGTTAATCATTTAACTGTTATATCCCTAAGCCATGACAAAACAATGATGACTTAAACTCCTCTTTAGATGTTTCCAAACCCTATTTATGAGTTATTAGAGTTAGACTAAAAAGATTTAATTGGACAACTAGTGTTATCATTCGTCAGTCTGATAAGGTGACCTGCAGGCACGGAAAGGATAGCTTCCCTGAAAAACCCTGTATGAAGATCTGTACAATGACAATAGGATTGTTATAAATGGAAGAATAGATAGATGTGCACATTTGAAATAATTGTCTCTTCTGAGACACAAGCAGGAGAGAACTGACGTAAACTTCCCCAGGCAACAGTAATTCATCCACTACTTGTGTTGGGAGTTTGACCTCACAACCTAATCATTCTTTTAACAGCTATTACAGCTGTACAGAGGTGTGGTGAGTCCCTGTGTCTGTGCTGTCTTCAACCCAGCACCTCAGGAAGAGAGACCTCGCAGGAGGCATGTTGCCCACCACTAAAAATTCTGCTCATCTCAGGTTGAAACAGGACAGTGAAATAATATACTGGTGACCAGAAGTGGCAACCACCTAATTGCCATCAATGTCCTTTTCTGACTTGTGTCTCCTGAGATGCTGCCTCTAGATAAGGAAGGAAACTGAAGTTGGTTGAGGCTGCCCGCAGACTGTGCAGCACACCAGACAGTGCCCTGACAGGTCCCAGCAAAGGTGATCACTAGGTGGAGTGTGATTTGTTGCCTGCCTTCACAATTCATAGTATCCTTTTACAGCTTTGGGTAGGTTTACAGGTAACGTCTTGAGAATAGATGGTTTCAGCATTTATAAGATACTGCCTCCCGTGAAATACACAGTTCCAGGTGAGAAAAGCTTTTCTAACAAAGAGCTTTGAGTTAATGAAAGAGCAGTAGATTTTCTGCAGTACCAGTGCATTCATTTATCAAACAGATGTGGCACTTACTATACCCATCTCCTAACCCATGAGAGCACTCCTTAGTCATAAACAGCAGCTGGTGAGGCTGTAAGATCCTGAAGCTCCTGCAGCTGTTTGCTAAGTGTATGCATGTCTGAGCTCCTAGGCGTCACGGTCTTTCAGGTACTTCTGAGTATCTCACCCAGAGTCCATATGTAACCTTTATTATTCATTCCTATTCTTGTGTCTCTACAGCGTATAGCGATTTGGGGTATT
>VZTO01019897.1:0-15085 GCA_013400615.1 Syrrhaptes paradoxus | reverse complement strand
AAGCAAATAACTGATACAATATCATGGCACGCTTGATATGTGCAACACAATTTTATCTAAAAAACTAATTCCTTTTTCACTGAAGTGAAGTTAGTAAATTCCATTGATTCTTTTAAAGGCATAGAATCTAAAAATTATGAAACAAATTCTGAATGTGTGATTTAATTAAAAATACTTATGAAAATTATGGTGAAATTGATGACAAATGAGAACTCAAGAAAAAACTGTCACAGGCAATACGTTCTCATTTCTTGCCATCATGAATGTTTTCATGATTTTCTGCTGGCATTAAATTATGACAGGCTTTTTGTGTAGAAAGTGCAGAAAGCAAGTACAGGGGGTTATCTTCTAAATTTGATTCTGACTGACACAGAGACATTTCTCTTTCACATGAGAATGAGAAACAGATCATGAGAGTGATCTTGAAGTGACATTAGGAAGGGAAAGAGAGATCACCAAACTGAAAACAATGAACTTCATGAGTTCTCAGATAATAGGCAGGTAAGAGCTCAGGGAAGCAAGCCCAAGGAAAACGCTCCATCCTTCAAAGAAAGTCTAAGAATAAAAAACAAGCATTACTATTGCAGAGAGGAAAACTATTGGCAGATGATGCGAGGAAGACATACCTTTCTAGTGAACTATTGTTTAGTTTTGACAAGAAAGCTAGCCTATGAGTAGGAAACAGGTACAATTAATACAAATTGTTGAGGAAAGGTCTCAGCCTCAAAAAGGCTGTGCATTAAAAGTTTAGCTAAATGAGACTGTAAGGATATATGTGTCGTTCTGGTCTTCCTGAATTTCGCCTTAAATGTTTTCTGAACTGGCTGAAGTTATCTCAGAATTTTTAATGATCATTTTGAAAACCTTTGGCTCAGGTAGGTGAAGAAAGAAAATGTTGCCAGTCTTCTGAAAGGGGTAAAAATTGCAGTTGCAAGCCATCTCAACAAATTTCACGAAAAATTATTAACCTTCATACTTTGCTATGAACCTGCATGGAATAAGTGAATAAATTCTGTATTTCCTCCTTTTTGTGTTTCCTATGTCTTAGGATAAACTTAAAGCAGTATTGGTCTGGTGGAGAAGNAATGAAAAGATCTGTTGAATGAGTTTTTTATTTTCCAGGGTCTGGATCACTCCATATTTTTGCTGCTGACTTGGATAATGGAATAGGGAACATGCTTATTAAATTTGCAGGGAACATGAAGCTGTGTGGGAATTTTAACAGTTTGGAAGGAAAGGTAAACATTTGATATTAGTGTGACAAATACAAAAATTTGCCTAAATACAATAGTGACAACTGAGTGGGCAACAGTTCCTCAGAAGAGGTTCTGGGAATAATAGAGAACTCCAGTCTGAAGAGTTACCTGATCAAAAGAAGGCAAATACCACACCTTATGTAATATAAACTAGAACATAGCCTGGAAAAATCCATGAAGCAACTTTCCCCACTTAACAATGACAAAGCATAATAAGAAAATATGTTTACTCTTTGGTGCAGTGCATTTCAGGAATAACTAAATGAAATGGATAGAGGAGTTTAGAAGAGAATAAGAATGAAGACAAATGTAGGCAATGTGGCCTAGGAGAAAAGTCTGAAATGGTAAAGGGAGTTCTAACTAGAGAAGAAGTCATAATAGATTGCATCAAGTAGGAAGAGAATAATGTTTTCTCCACTTCTGTTACAGACAGGAAAAAATGATCAGCACACACTGCAAGCAGAGATATCCAGATTAACTGCCTAATGGTAAATTTAGGAAAGCACAAGAGCAGACACTAGCAGAAGCTGTGGAATCTCCATTGCTGGACATTTAACAAATATCTTTCAGGAATTGCAGTGATGCACCCGATCTTCACTCAGATGAAGAGAATGGACTCCAGAACTAAACCATTCCAGCCCTATTTTTCTACATCTGTTAGGGTATATATCCTGAATGCCACAAAACATACACAGACTTCATTTGAGGGGTGTTATTATGAACTATACAAGAGAGGGTTTTCTGGAAACAGTAGGGATATATGGGATTATGCTTCTTGTTCCATTGTTATTTCAATTTATTAATTAAATGTCCTGTTTGCCCACCATTGTAATTCAGTAGCTTCTTACTGAAAAGAAATGTGGAGTGAAAACAACTGACTTCCACACTCTACTTGAAGTGTTTTAGTAGCTTGGGAGCACTTGTAAGGAAAAAAACCACAGCATGATGAACACATTTCAGAAATATTAAAAAATTCCTTTATGCTTGTTTAACAGCAGTGTTGCAAAGCTTTAGAGAATACCTTGGAACTGACCATTAAAACACTTTAAATGTTCTGATTTATATTTAAGTGGAAAAATGTCTAGCTGGTTACAACTGCCGGTGGAAATAAGGAACAAGTTACAGTTTGCAAACTGGTTAGATCATTGTAATGAATTTCCTTGATAATCATACTTCACTGCACCAAAACAGCATGCTAAAAAAGTTGAAGTCATTGTCTTCAAATTTCTCCACACAATGCATACATGGATGATTTGGAATTATTTTATGAATTCCTCGCAGCTCTCTGTAGAACAACATCAAATGTGTAACATGCAACTCAGTCCTACTTCAAACTGGAAGAGGAATACCTTGGGACAAAGTCTTTCTTTGGGTTTGATTCAGCTGGAAATAGGAACGTAATGCTTTCTGAAGTGCCCTAGGGTATCCCACCATCCCTCTAACTTTCATTTCAGAAGGACATACATTTTCCGTCATCCTGTGTTGTACCTGTCAGACACACAGAGATGTCTCAGGTTCCCTAGGTGATTACACACCTACATTTAGGCACAGGTAACCTGAATTGCTTGTGCTCAATGCTTTGTTATTAAAGATACCTTAAAAAATGTCTTAAACTCTCTCTAATTGTAGTTCTTGTCTGCTGTTATTCTGAGCTGTAGGTTATATTGAATATTACAGAACCATGGATCAGGAACCTGCTAATTGTCAGCATAACATGTTCAAAGGGAATTTATTCCCATTACTTCCTATATCCTAAGTTATTTTAAAAATAATTGGACAAATAAAACAACGTATTTTGCATAATTCAAGTTACATGAATGTAATGGGCAGACCAAACCATTATGGTCACCCAGTAATTTCAGTATAGGTCTGAGAATCCAGATAAAACATGACACTTCTTGTCATGAAAGATTCTGGTATGGGCTTTTGTGGGCAACATTTTTAGACTTCTATGATGTTTCTTTTGAACTTTAGCCATGCTCTTAGGTTAAGCCAAATCACCCAAGATTTATGTAGTACAGACTACCAGTTTGACCGATTAAAGTCTCTTGGGCTCCCACATTTAGGGCAAATTTCAAAAGACATCTCTTTGGAATAGACCTGGTACAATTACATAGGAAAAGATAAGCGCTATCTTGCTCCTAGTATAAGAAACTAAAATGGTTAGAAATCTGGAAAACTCTGCTAGGAACTTGTCAAGAAAATAAGATCACACTCAGATCACACGTATCAGTTGAAGGAAATGAAATAAGTTAAACACTGCATTGGGAAATCTATAATGTGTTTTGCAAAGAGTAAAGAAGTTTATTAACAGGTGTATTTAGATTTAGAGAACATAAAACCTGTACAAAAACTAATAGGATTTCCAGATGTAAATTTGA
Organism: Syrrhaptes paradoxus; assembly: GCA_013400615.1. Taxonomy (NCBI): domain Eukaryota; kingdom Metazoa; phylum Chordata; class Aves; order Pterocliformes; family Pteroclidae; genus Syrrhaptes; species Syrrhaptes paradoxus. The sequence continues at coordinate 11,448 of VZTO01019897.1, read as the reverse complement.
AATTAGCTTTTTATTAAAAACATTTTAATGGCTTTCAACCAAAGTAGGATTTTCTTGTAAAAAGGAGTTAAAGCCAGCAACTCCTTCAATGGTTTAACAAACTGTGACAAGTCTCAGCACATACGGTGTTTTAATTAGACATTGTAGTAGCAGGCAAATTTATCTCCTCTTGCTTTTTCTCTCAAGTGTCAGTTAATTTAAGGTGAAGTCCCAGAACAATTTCAGCTGGGGGGAGTGGAATTAGAGCAGCAGCTCAGCTCTGGCCATGAACTGAGTTTGTGTGTCATTACTGAAGCTAATAAGTTTCCTTTCTCAAGCATGTACACATTCAGCTGAATGGGAGAATGTCAGTAACCACACGCTGAGATTGTGCTTGGTAGAACAGAATATTAAATATGTGTATGCTCTGTTATTGTCTAGGTCAAGCTCACAGTCATCAAGCTGCATGTGGATTTGATTCTGAATGTGCCGAATTACTCCTCTGCTGTCACAAGAGGCGGGAGATAAACCACCCCTCAGCCCCCCTTTTGTACGTCCTCAATGCAGACTAGGGTTGAGCTTCTTGTCATTTAAAAACCTGAAACTGTGTCTGTCTCATATATAGTGCTTTGCATATAGTAGTGCTATTAAAGCTAAAACAATGATTGGTATGCCAAAATTGAAATAAACCTGGTGGCTACAGAGGTGTCACAGAGACTGAGCAGACAGTGGCTTACCATAGGCTGTTGCAGTCTGGTCTGGGTATTTATCTGTTTTGGGGGAAAAAACAAAACAAGCAGTCACTGCTCTCTCTCTCTTTCATTCTTTGGCAGGATAAAACAAAAACCACCAACACAATCCACATCCAGGAGGAATACTATCCTTTTGTGGCTTTAGGTCCACTTTCCGGTACTGGCCCTTGTTTTTCTCTTTATGCATTTAAAGGGCAAAGGGTCTTGTCACAAATGTGTTGGATGGTATATATGACTTTAGCAATGCTACCATGCAACTTTTTCATGGTACTCCAGTGGACAGAGTACCCTGGAAGTTGAAGTATGGATTCATTTCCCTCCTTTCTGTGTAAAGATTCAAACCTCTCACTTGCTAAAAGTATTCCCTAGTCACCAGCCTATACAATAAAATACTTTTGTAGGGCTCCTGAGGCTGTACTATTGATCAGTGAGTGTGTGCAAAGACATTTTAAGTTGCAATGGTCACTTGCAACTGCCACAGAAACTAGGTAGGTGCCAGGTATTTGTGCACACGTGCATTTCTTGCACAATACATTGTCAAAATATGGGTACAGTGCACTAGATGTCAGGAAGTTAAAAAATACTCCTGGGACCACAATTTTTAAGTTACCTTCAAAAAAAATGAACTTTTTAAGAGAACAAAGAAACAGCTTGATATTGGGCTGGGGGGAGATATTAGGTTCTAGTATTATTCCCTATTATTTATATTTTTACTTTGTAATTTAGACCCTTCCGGGACCAAGGACTGTGACACTCTGTTTGGGTTTCCAAACTGAGAGTCCTGAATATGGCTCCTAGTAAATGAAGGCTGAACATGGTTAATTGAAGGAAAAGAGATCATATTTTACATTTGTTGCTACCTAACAAAAATAACTGGAAGTAATATGATAATGATAATGCCAATTAACTCTATCTTCTTTCAGCATAGCTACTTGTCTTCTCATGATAAAATAAATACTTAAGAAACAATAAGAAATGGATTTTTTATGTGATAACTTTTGCTAGGTCATAGCAAGATAGGATTTTTTATAACAGATTACTGAAAAATACCATATTCTAAATGTTTTGAAGGTTGTCTCTTTGTTGAAATTTAATGTAAGGATACCATCATATCAAAAGCACTTTGGAGTCCCATCACATTCCAATAAATGCCTCTATTTAAAAAATGTTATGTGCTTGCATGTATTAAGTTTTTAAAAGCTGCAGAATGCTTAACAATGCTATGAAACATTTCTGCTATGTAAATAGAATATTTCAATATAATTCTACAAAATTTTATTTCTGACAGGATTCTTTTTTTTTTTTCCTATGTGTGCTGAGTAAATGGATTTTTATACTGAGTCTTACTTGGCTCTTAGCACACTTTGCAAAACATACTTTTTGCTGACTTCACCAAGCAGCCAGGGCTAAGGTCAGAGGAGAGAATCAGCTCGATAATCAGCAAATTTAAAAACAGGTCACCAAAAATAGATAGTGTTTCACATACTGTGAATAGCAGCAAAATTTTTCAACCATTTTAGTTAGAAAGGTGAGATTACTTCACCTAATATTCCTCCTCTTGTTCAGCTGGAAATAGTGCATAAGGCATTATAAAGCCTAGATGCTGAAATAGATACAGGAATAGAATAGACTCTACACTGTTTCACAAAGGAGAAAGCACTGTTTTGCACTTAACCTGCAGAAATGACTCTTTAGTTAGAGGTAAATTTTTTTTTTGTTTTAGCTTTGAAGGTTCCTGGTTTACACCTTAAAGTCTATTAATATAGCTGTTCTCACACAGGGTAGGGATTGTCTGGGGTTCTAAAAACAGTGGGCTTCCACCTGAAAACAGCTTTTTCTTTCTGCAGGAGATGCACAGTGCCTTAGTGTGTGCATTACTCCCAGTTGACAAGGCTGTGAGTGTGTTGTGGGTCTCCCCAGCAGCAGTCAGCTTTGCATGTTGGGTCTCGCTCCCCAGCCGTCTGCATCAACTGCCCACTGGAATGTGCTACCGTTCCTGTTTGACCCCATAGTCTCTGCAGCCTCTCTCTCTTCCTTGTCAAGGACCTTGATGAGGTTGGTCCTTGTCCAATACCACCTCCAGTTCGGAGCTGGTGTTTTATTCAGGTGCATAGTGAGGGACATAACAGATTTTCCATGCTGTGGCACAAGCATACTCTGTGATGTTTCATTCTCTAGTTCATAAAACATTGAGCTGCAGATTTAGTTACAGAGGGTCTTGCAATGGTCATTACTGTGGCAGTGTTCAAGTCAATCCAAAATATTATTTTTATGTTCCTAACTGTGCTATGAAAACAGATAAAAATTAAATAATGGCGATAGTAATACTTCAGAAGGTGGGCTGCTCAGCTACTGCTCATTTATAATCTATAAATTATGTGCTTTTTTGGATGAAGTAGAACATGTGTACTTGTAACTGTGTTGGTAGGACAAGCAAAATACACATTCCAAAGGTATGTTGAAAGGTCCTTCTGAAGATATTTGTAAGTCATTTGAATTCAAGATAAATTTAGCTCAGACCCTTTAAAGTTCCTAATAGGAGATGCATTCTCAAGAGAGAATATTTCAGAGCAGATGTGCTTTTGTCTAGGTGGAGATTCTCTTTTGTCCTGAAATGGTCATCCATCCTTAAAATATCCCTAAGAAATTTACATAATTCTCTGCATTCTATTCTCACCTATTATTCATCCACATAAAGACACTACGTATTTGCCCATGTTAAGATTTTATTTCAGTCTCATAAAATATAACCCTATTTTTTCAAATGGGGTAAAAAACATCAACAGATAAATTCTGGTTTGAGAAACCAGTGCTTTCTCTTTCAAACCTGTTTTACTTTTCTTTTGTTGATGAGTTTTTTTGGTTGCTGTTGTTAAGGGTTTGCTTTTGTGTTTGTGGGGGGTTTTTTAATTATAGAGACAATTTTAATTGAAGACAAAGTACTGCTTGTCACAGAACCCTCTGCTTATTTATTAGGTGCCTTACACTTGGCTGCTAAAAGTAAAAAAAAACCTTTTCCTATTTTTAAATCTCTCTCATTTTTTCCCCATTAGAAGTCCTGGAAAGAAGAGTATATGTCACCAGCTCTGCCTAATTAAGAATACTTTGTGGTTATTTGCATTATTTATACACACACATGCACACATTCTACAGGCTATTTTTGAAGTTCATTGTTTTCCTCTGCCAGTGGAACTGGTATGGATATTAATTTCCCTGGCTACCCTAAATCTGACATAGCTATAAACCACAAAGGAATGCATTTTTCAAAGATATTAGAAGAATCCTTTTTGAACTCAGAGTAGAACAAATATGTACACAATAGTTGTTACCATTACTGGGGTTTTTTATGGTCATGCTTGTGCTGTCTCATCAACAAACCAGTTGTCCCCCACTAACCACTTTCAAGCCCAAAACCAAAGGGACTGGATGTTAGCCTGCATGTTTAAATTTATGACCAACTCCGTAAAAATATGTACATACTTAACTGCTATGAATGGATATAAATCCCAATAGACTTAAATAAGAAATTTTAAATTTAAGAAAAGGCTGAAAAGTTTTGCAGATCTAGCTCCAAGGATGGAACGTAAGGGAGTGCAGAATGCGCTATCAAAGATATTCTCTAATCTAATAGGAAGTGTTTATTTTCCAAAGTTTGTAAAAATGCACTCACTGCTTGCTGCTTCCACTTGACACAGTTTCAGGTTTGTTAGAGAATAATTTCTGCTGTGGTTACAAAAACATTCCCTTAGACTGGCACATCTCTGACTACTGTTAAATGGATCTGTGTTTGTCAACAGTAAGCACAGATGATACACTACGACCTTACAGTCCACTGAAGTATTTTCTCCTTCAGATGAGGAAGCATAGGTCTATGCCACACAACACAAAGAAGAGAGATATCTTTATATTCCTGAGCCTATGCAAACAACCTGCACTTTTATGTTCAACAGGTTGATCAAGGATACAGCTGGCTGCATGTTTCCCTCAGTACAGCTGATGATATAGAGCATATTACAGAAGCCTGCATAGAGAAGTTTATGTCTGTTATGGGGTTGGCTACTTTTAATTTCTAGGACAACTCCAGATTGTGTTTAATAATGCCAGCTGGGGTGTTTCCTTGCAACAACTCATAGTTGGTACCTATGCAAATATAACACAAACGACTTACAAAACAAATCACCAGAATTTCTTAAAAGAAAAAGGTCTGACTGTAATGTACTTTTTGTTTCATCTACAAATAATTCATTTCAAAATGAGCTGTTCAGAGACTCTAAACAGTAGAGGACTCACTGTTCATTGTCTCCAGTGAGATGATCTTTCTGAAGAGTGTTGATTAACATTCTTTTAAAGAGCTCATCTTGTTTCAATGAAAATCATGATTGCTTTTTGATATGGCAGCCACTGTGAGTATTTACACTTCTTTCTACTTCAGCTGTATGTTGCTGGAGGCTTTACAGTTGCATCCAGGCATGACTTAAATGATCTGAAGCCATTTGTCACATATCCTGGAAAAATTAAGAGCCTTAATGTAGAGGGATTTGAGTTAATAATTTTCAGTGAATAATTTGTTCAAGAAATGTAACCTCTTTCTTGCTTAGCTTCTCTGTGAACAACAATTTCAGGAATGTATTTGTTCTTTGTCACTGACCAAATAATTATTTTTGCAAAAAGATCCTACTCTATACTTGTTCTTTCCATTGTATAAAGACGGTATTCATTTGTTGAGATAAATTACATTTCCTTTATGATTTACTATTTCAGTTCCCACAAGATTTAGTATGTCTATGAGTAAACCAATCACTGAATATAGAAACAAGTGCTAAAAAGAGCTGTCTTCCAGAAAGTCACGGTTACATCTCATGTAGGCCTAGCAGACATTCAGTATACCTACCAATTTATGTGGACAGATAGCTTTCTTTATTCAATAGCTCAAACAGCAGCTGTTACAAGTGTGTTCCATAGACCACGGGAACTCTATCTGCATATTATATCAAAGGATGGGAAGGGGGATGGTGGTTAGTGAGGATAGTATGGGACATGAACATGATGTAAATGGCGTGGAACAAGGGGTGGAGAATATGCTGTTTTGGTTGGGAGATAATTCATTTTCTTCATAGTAGCTACTATGGGACTATTTTTCAGATCTGTGATGAAAACAGTGCTGATAACAAAGGAATCACTGTTTTTGTTATTGCAGAATAGTGCTTACAAAGAGTCAAGCGNTCTGAACCCACAAATTTTCTCACTTTTACCTTTCCGATTCTCTCTCCCATATAACTGGGAGGGGGCAGGGGAGTGAGCTAGTGGCCATAGAGTGCTTGTGCCAGCTGGAGTTAAACCACACCAATAACAGAAAATTGAAACAGGAAGAAGGAAAGACTAATCCACACAAACCCTAGTTTTAGGAATCTAATTTCTAGTTGAAATACTGTCCAACAGTATGAATCTCAAGCTTCCCATGCAAGATGTCTGTATTAGATCCATACGCAGAAACAAGGCAGAAATCAACCCACGTGTTAGGAAGATGGTGGTATTTTGTAGTGGGAACATATTTCTCTGGGAGATTATTACTTCCATTAGACATTCCCAGCAAAAGCAGAGGGAAGATAAAGGTATGATGCTTCCTTTTATCCAAAAATCGGTGTCTGGATCACTGATTCCAGATATTAGAGGTGTAAATTCCTTTCCCACCTGTGGTGGTCCAAACCTATAAATAATTGATAGAGCAGTGATAGTTGTGATATGACTTTCTTCACAGTCTTTATAAATTTTTGGTTTTCCTCCTCTACAACAGCCTAACTTCTTCCCTCCTGTATCAATCGTCAGAGAACCTTTTTACAAAGGTTTCAGAAATGCTTTTCATTTATGAATGCATTTATGAATGCATTTGCAGGAATATCACATTAGTTTCCTGTGGATGTTCTTACTGATAAAACATCACTGCCCTGACTGTATATGAAAAAAAACCCATCCTTTACTGCCTAACTGCAGTTTTCCTCAGGGGAATATGATGTCAGAATGGAGAAAGGACACTGCTTTCATGCTATTAAAATACTACAGCTGTAAACCACTGCTACTGTATATGACACAGCAGATGCCAAAGCAACACTTTGGAGGGTAAACATGGTGAGATGTTGTTTGGATAGTGCAACAGTGCATTCTAATATTGTCATTCACAATTAATTCAGCACCAGTGGCTGTCTAGGCAAGTGTCATCATGTTTTATTTACCTCATCGAACACCTTCTGAACCTCATCTGCACCTTCTGAGAAGCTCCTTATTTCACACTTCACAGTTTGTCCCATTCTTTGTACTGTTCAACATAAGCAACAGGAATCTGGCTCCCACTGAGACACTAGTTTCACCTAGTGAGAAAGTGCATGTATTACTGAGAAAACAGTATGATCTGAGCTTCGTATTTCAAAGATTTACTTTCACACTGGTGTTTCATATTCATATTATTTTGACCTTTTAGGATTAGCATTGCCTTTGAAGGAAGAGAGGAGAGAATCTAGTGCTTTTTCATCAAATTTCAGTCACTGCTACTTTTTTTATACCCACATTCTTGAGTTTTACAACTCCCATCTTTAAGAGTTTCCCTTTTCTTCCTCTATTTCAAAGTGGCAAACATGCTTTCTTTTTGTTCTTTTCTGCCTCCCACTTACTCAGACAAGAATAAGCCCTTTTTCTTGTACATAACCATATATGTTCAAACTAAAACTGGTACAGTGCATTCACTCCTTATACCTCATAGATCACCTTGACTGATCCTGAATTCTTATGCTCTCTTCTTCATTATTTAATAGTGATAATTGTTCATATAATACTACTACTGTAGAGCCCAAACCTTGTCCTAAACAATGACCCAACTATGCTATTTGCCATGACCTGAGAGAAAAATCACTTTAGGTGGATGTGGGTGGACAAAACAGAGAGTATAAGGAAACTGGAAATTAATCACACATGAAATAAATGTGGGGTGTTTTGTTTTGTTTTGTTTTGCTTTTCCCTCCTGAGAAGTCAGCATGGGAATTGAAAGGAGTCAGGTTATACCAAGGTGAAAGGTAGACCAGAGGTAGAGGAAGTGTGTGAATTACCATAGTGAAAGAAGTAAAATGCAAGAGAGTTAAGAAAAGCATTGGCATATATTTGTAAATATAACCTTAAAACTGCAGTATTCATTGGTATTCCTGGTATCATCCCCTGACGATTATCTCTTTAAGGTGACAGAGGTCGAGGACTTCCTTTTAAATCTACTGTAAATATTTTTCAGCCTTGTACCTCAAAACAATTTGTGTGAACGTGTATGGTTGCATCTATGGAACACAAGTTCAAGGATGTATAACAGGTTACAATTTCTTCCTCTGCTTTTACTTTTAACTTTTCTGTTACATAGATCTTATTTTGGTTTTTCAGAAATTATTACACAGGACCTACCTTAGGTATTACACATTTACTAAGACTTAAATGAAGGATTAACATTCAACCACCTTGAAAAAAAGCTCCCGTTAAAACTTAAAGCAATTACACTCAGAAGTATTATTCTATCATCAAATGTGGCCTGTGATTTCCTGGGGACATGGCAATCTACTTTTCATTTCTCATTCAGTGTAGACAGGTTGATTCCTAACTCTGATTCCATAGTTCTGTTTCTATTATTATTTATTAGATTTTGAACTATGTTTTTGTGGTTTCTTCTGCATTTCTTAAGTTCATTCGCTAAAAATTACTTCAAAGCTACCAAGGAAATGTCCACCTTTGATATGATGTCTGTCAGAAGTCTTGACAACTGTTAGGTGGACAGAAAGTACTCTAAAAAACAAGGACTCTGTTGTGAGGAATCTTGTTTCCTGAATGCAAGTGCAGGTTTCGTTGAACTTTAAGATAAACCAAAATTAGGAAACTTCCAAGAGAAGTTTCCTAACTGCAGTATGCTGCTACTCAACAAATTTAATCTTTTGTACTTCTGCAGTCTATGGCTTTGGGAGACTCCTGAGGTGAGCTCATTCAGGGCTGAGGACTCAGAACTGCTTTTGTTACCACTCTTGCAACTGCTTCCTTTTAAGAAACCGTGAGGTTCAAGGACTTAAAACCCCAGGTCCAAGTCTCCCTGACAGCTCTCTGGGAATCTACAAGGGAAGAGTATGTGAAAACTGACTTTGTTCCAGTGACAAACATTCCAGTCTTAATGAAGCTTGCTAAGTCTTGGTTTTGTGGGAAATGTTCTAAATGGTTCTTAGCCCCTTACCCAGGTGCTGATAAATACTGCTTTACCATATCCTTTTTGGTTTTGTCTGTTGGCATCTATCCACTCTTTCTTTACTAATTTTCAGTTCCCAAGCTCTCAAGGGAAGTCAGCTTCACTGTTTTGTTTGCACTGCTTTGAACACAGAGTATGTACCCAGCATTTGTAAATGGTGCTTTAATACTCAGGACTAAGACTAACAATCTTTCTACTCAAGACACTAATAATTTTAATAGGAAAAAAATCATACAACAAATGGGAGTATTTATAATTTAAAAATTTTATGTTAAGAAGTCTGATTTGCACACTAATTATATTATAAAAAAAGTTTTCTACAATCTATTTAGTCACATGTGCTTATTGCACCAAGAGGTAAGAAAATAACGACTTCATTTCCCACTTTCCCATTACATGGTCTGAAGGAAAAAACAGTGGGCAATTGTCTTCCAGAGACAGCTACTGACTTGTCACTATCACACATGAAAAATATTGTCTGCCACAGGGAAATTAATCCACAGTTGTCTTCCTTTCCTCTTGCCTTTTAGCAGTTGATGAAGCTAAACTCCAAGGGTAATCTCATACCTATATGAGTAATTCTACTTTCTACCCACGGCAGCTTTACAGAGCCCCAGTAGCTTTGAATAAATGGATGGACTCTCTTTTAGCTCATGCATTTTCAATGGANAAAGAATGTTGACTGTTCTGTACTTCAGATATTGTTTTATAGTTGTAGGAAAGTTATCCATCAGAAAAGCAAAGTTTAGAAGGAAATTAATGAGTATTTCCTTTCTTCTGCGAGATAGCAACTGAGAAAACCAGTGCTAAGATACAAGCCTCTTTGAAGAGGACTTCGCAGTAAAAACTATGGTAATCTTCTGACCACAGGTTCCCTGTGAGATGTAGTTTATCTATGGTTGCAATGTTATAAAATACATGCAATTATCAGTGGGTGACATGAAATATATCCACAGCTATTGTGAAATACTATGCTAACTTAACTCTGTAACTTTTTGAGAAAACTAGGCAGTTGGTTCACTTAATTTCCATTGGAGTAGTCCTGCCTGCTTTTCTTGATTAATTACTTGTGAGTAACTTTCAGTAATGCTGTTATGATTAGCGTATAGAGCTGTCAGATGAAAACAGATCCTCATTGTGCTAGGTGTTGTACTGATGGCTGGTAAAGAACTGACACTGCTTCAAATAACTTGCTGTTGAGAAGGCTAATAGAATAGGGAAAAGAAGTCTGTTTCTAATTTAATTAGAAACATTCATCTAAAATAAGGACATTAATAGGCTTTATAAAAGGTAACCCTGTTCTTTGAGATGCATTCACCTTCTTCAAGTGCATACAAATTATCTTGAAAGATATGTGAACAGCAAGCATATTTACAGCAGTTAAAGTGGAAAATAATTCACTTCTGCTCTACTTCTGCTTCATTCCCTCTCTTCTGCTTTGGTGCATCCCAAATTTCAGCTGTCCCATCCTGCCTGCTTTCAGAAACCCCTTTCACAGAGCCAACGAAAAAGTGACCTGAGAGGCTCTGATGACTGTGATATATTCCTGGGTTTAAGGATTCCTACAAACAGACCTCAGCTCTGCACTGCCATAACCCTGTTGTGTGCACACATACCAAATGAAACTGGTGGAGCTGAAAATATTAAAAGTATAAACTGTAACACTGGTATTGTAATAACTCCCAAGACAAATACTTCTTTAGAAAAAATATGTTACTGTTTCTAACTCTCAGTCAGTGAATCTAAATGAAACCCAAACAATCTCTTTCAAATCCTTTTTAGCATACAACAAGCATTCTTCTGTTCTGCTGCACACATCGGCTTAGTCAAAGTAGAGATGCAGACATTGAAGGAGAGGCTGATAAACACAACAAATTCCAGTTCTTTACAAAAACATACCTTGGTGGTGGACAGTTGCTCAGTCACTGTGATCTTCAGTTCAAAGAAATAATAGTTCAAGAAAAATCTACCAATTCCTGCTGGGAATCACAAATATACCATTATCTCACTTTTCTCAAGGTAGCTGGCAAATTTAGTTAAGCAATAGCAGTCTTGTTTCTTTTGGCACAGAAGGAAAATGCACCTCTGTTCCACAGACACATGGAGGTCAGAGATGGCTCCTCTTAGGGAAGGCTGAACTAAGAATTGTAGATGCTGCTCTGGCTGCTTGCACAGCAGTTTCTTTATGCACTTATTTTAATTATCCTTATTTCTGCTAAAGCTGTGTGATAGGCACATAAATGTGTTCTCTGTACAGACCAAGTAAAGCCTATGTCTCTTAGTATATACTGTCATTTATTCTGACAAATACCAGCTTGTAGTTTCTAATATGTAACTGCACAGACAAATATCAATAATTTGCATATTGTGTTCATTAGTGTCTATCTAACTCAGACATAGTTTATTATTTATAACAATCAAATTTAGTCCACACTATTGTCAGGAGATAGAAACAAG